>PVJH01010416.1:0-73830 GCA_004026705.1 Nesogale talazaci
CGTGTCCGAAGTTTGTGACACGAAGTCTCGCCCCCCTTAGCTCCAAAGAACGTCCTGGCTGTCCTTCTCCCAAGGCAGCTTTGTTTGTTCTTTTGGCAGTTCATAGTATTTTCAGTATTCTTTGCCAGCACCATAAGTCAGATGCATTGACTTTCCTGTGGTCTTCCTCGGTCAATGTCCAACTTTCACACACATATGAGGCGATTGGAAATACCCTGAAATTGAGTCTGGCTCAACTGAGTCCTCAAAGTAATCTGCTTGCTTTTCAAAACTTTAAAGCGGTCTGGTGCAGCAGATGTACTTAGGGCGAGGGATCAGTTGATCTCTTGAAGGCTGCCTCCATAAGCCTTGATTGTGGATCCAAGCAAGACAAAAATTCTTGACAAGGTGCATCTTCTCTTCGTTTATCATGATGTTACCTCCTGATTCAGTTATGAGGACTTTGGTCTTCTTTGCATTCAGTTGCCATCCATCTAGAAGGCTGCAGTCCTTGAGCTTCATCAGCAAGTGCTTCAAATCATCCTCACTGCCAGAAAGCAACGTTGTCACCTGCACATCGAGGTTGCTTATAAGCCTGCTTCCCATCCCGATACTGCATTTTCTTCTTCGTTTAATCCTGCTTCCCTAGTTAGTTGCTTTGTACAGTTTGAATAATCTGCATGGTACGAGGCTACAATCCTGATACACACCATTTCTGATTTTTTTTTGGGGGGGGCATCACTGCCCTCTGGTGGGAGTGGGAGACCCAGCCTTGCTCCTGGAAAGCTGCTGCTGGATTTGAACCACCAGGCCAGTGGGCTGCAGTCCCGCACTCAACCACTACGCTACCGGGGCTCAGCCCCCATATCTGATTTTAAACCAGGCAGTTTACTCTTACTCTATTCACATAACTGCCTCTCATGTACAGGTTATGCACAAGAGCAAGAAAATGTTCTGGAATTTTCATTATTCTCAAAGTTATCTATCGTTTTCTATGATCCATGAAGTCAAATGCCTTTGCAAAGTCAATAAAACACAAGTTAAATTCTTCTGGTATTCTTTGCTTTCAGCGAAGATCCATACGCTATCAGTAATGATGTCCCTCATTTCATGTTCTCTTCTGAATCCAGATGCCTGAACATCTGGCAGCTCCCTGACATGAACAGCTGCAAGTATTTTTGAATGATTGTCGGCAAAATTGAATGTGCATGGGATATTAATGATCTTGTTCTAGAGTTTGAGCATTCTGTTGGGGTCACCTTTCTTTGAAATGGGTACAAATAGGGATCTCTTCTAGTCGATTGGCAAGGTCTTCCACACTTCCTGGTATAGATAAGGGAGTGCTTCCACGGCCTCATCAGTGTTTCATCAACTGAAACATCTCAGTTGGTGTCCCATCAATGGCTGGAACCTTGTTTTGGCTAATGCTCTATGTGTAACTTGGACTTCTTTTCAAATACCACTGGTTCTTGCTCGTAGACTAGTGAAATGACAACAAGTTCTTTTAGATACAGTGGCGGTGTATTCTTTCCATCTTCTTTTGATGCTTCCTGAATTAGAGTCCTAGATAACCTTTTAATGGATAGGTGTTTACAAGGAAATTTTTATATTATCAAAGCCTTGGAAGTCAATGACACCCCCTTCTAGCAAACCTGCTGCCGTGTTGTCATTTCTCATTCATAGAGAGTGTCCCTTTAGGACAGAGTAGTCCTGCTCATTAGGAACACTTCCTGAAACCCTGCATCTTTACAGGAGCAGGCAGCCCCCCTTGATACACCATTGGTGCTAAAAGATATTTGTTTGATGACTGAACACTTGAATGAGCACTCTCTCAAATAGCTTCAACATGAAGTGAGTAACAAGCAAAGCTTGACGCAGTTATTGGGCTCAAACCCAACTTTCTTAAAAAATTTTTTGAATACTATTTTTATTGACATATCTAACTCATTTCAATATATTATATCCTTTCCCATGAAATTCTGTTGTTCAATCCTATCGGGTGGGGCTGCACAACCATCAATGCTATCAACTCCCCCAAGCCTCAACTTTCTGAGGAGCATCTGCAGAGCTGACAAAGGAGGCTGGGACAGTGACAAACTAAGCTATTGTTTCAGGTAGCGGAGTAGCTAAGAGCTCACACAAGGAACATTGTTCTAAGACATGGAAAAGAGGCCTGTCAGCATACCATTCCTTTGGTATACTGAGAGAGCCATGAGAAATCTGTCTCCACATCTTCATTTTCTTTGTGAGCCTTTGCTGCTTAAATGAAACCCAAAGCAGTTTCATGCCTTCATGTCCATGACTAATCTTTCCACACAAACACCAAAGAAAGAGAAAAAAAAATCCCACTTGTCTGTGAAGACACATCATGGCTGTGATTTCTCTGTTTTGGTTTTCTTTACTTAGTTACTTGCACCTAGCACGATGGTTTTCTCAACTGCAAGGTGATGAGGTTTCTGGCCATGAGAAAGGAGTTTTCATGACCTACAGATATGAATCTTGGAAAGCTATCCTAAACCACAGAGGAAATGCTTCAACAATGACAGAATCCCCCATCCCCACCCCAATGCCTTTTTAAGGGCCTAAAATAGCATTTCAGTGATTTTTATTTCCCACTGAATGTCATTTAAGAGGAGGTTCCAGATAACCTGTTGTCACCAGCTCTTAGCGAATCCCCTCTCTTCCCAGCTGCACCTCATCCTTGAAGGGGAGTCTCCAGATTTGGTGGTGGGTTTGCTACCATTCTCGCTTTTAGATGGAGACCTTTTCTATGGCTCCTGTTTTCTTCCTCTTCTTTTACTTCAGAGGGATAAATGAGTCAACTCAATGTGGGTCTTAAATATTTTCTTAATTGCTTCTGCATGTCTTTCTGGAAAGTTGGGACCCTATTTTTGAGGGAAAACAGTCACAGGCGTTGCTGGCAGATAAAGTCCATCTGGAGAAGTGTAGGACGACCACCACATTTTAGACCTGGCAGGGGCTGGTGGCTGAGTTCTAGTTTTTCAGATGAAGAAACGGAGGCCTCCGAAGGCCTTGGTTGATGAAACACCAGATCCTGCCAGAATCAGGTTTCTTCATCTATGTCTCACTTCCCAGTTCTGTGCAGTGAGGCTGTTCATAATTCTAATCACTGGGTTCCTGAGAAGTTACTAACTCAAGTCCACCAAGAGACACCTCAGAAGAGAAGTCTGCTGGTCTACTACTGGGCAATCAGCCACTGGATTACCTAGAGAGGATGCTCTTTTCAAAAGTGTGGCAGTCATGTGCTTATGTTAATTTTGTGATTGAAATGTAGGGGTGGAGTCTAGCCTGTTAATCTGGAGATAGCCATTGAGTAGTCAATGAGGCCTCTATGTGGGCATGGCTTTCTCCTGAGACTTCTGGGAAATCTCGCGATATTTCTCTCGTGAAGATGAGAAGTTATCTTCCCCAGTTATTAGGAGTTAGACTTAGAGACGATTAATCATGGACAAGACAAGATGGCAGCATCTGAGGAGCCAGAGAAACCACACAACTTTGCCCTGATGGAGCCAGACCTCTGAAGCTGGAGAGGCCACATGGAGACCCCTGCCAGCGATGAGTTGCTTCTGCCACCACTGGATGCCGTTGATGAAGCCTGAGTCTTGGAAGCGAGGAGCCATGGGGAGACCCCTGCCAGTGTTGGGATTCCACACCCACTGACCTGTGACTTCGGGAGTTGGAAGGAGACATTATAGACTGGTATTGGGCATATGGGCTATTATCAGACTTATAATTTTGAACTGGACTGGGTTGGGATGCCCTCTCAGTGTTCCATTCCTTTTGTATATAAACCCTTTCCTTATATCAATATGCATGTCCTTGAATTTTTTTCCTCTAGTCTATCCAGACTAACACAAAAAGCTCCCTACATACAACCAAGCAGTCAACAATGACTTTAAAAGCACAGATAAGAATGTAAAGGGACAGGGAAACTAGATACATGGGACCGCACAGCCAGAAGGTAAACAATGAGACTACATTTTGAAGTCTGTAACCAATGTCATGGAAACCATTTGTATGGGAATTACAGAATGGGTTCCTAAACAGCTGTGTAAGACTTCAGTGAAAAACATGATAAAATATTTTTAGAAATGAAAAGAGATCAATGGATAGACCCGCCCCCTATGGAGCACAGCTCAGCTCTGACATACATGAGGTTTCCTTGGCTCAGAATTGGCTCCCAGGCTCCACTTTTGATCAAATTTCTGGAAGGAGCCATTGGTTTAGGACAATGTCAGCCTGGGAAAGATTCTGCATCAAGCAGGATGCCGGATACTAAATCTATTTGATAAGCACGTGCACTGATCAGTGGCAAGAAGTGGAGATGAAGACACACAGCAATGAGCCACACCCTGGATGAGCACCTCTACCAGAAAAATGACTTTTATGGTAATTTTCAAAGATCTAGCATGAATCATACCAACCCCTCCAGCCTTGCCCCTAAATCCATCATCAATTAAAGAAGAAAAAAAGATGCACACTCCAAATGTTACAAATCATAGAAAAATGACTAAATCAATCAATCATCAAGTTGACAGGGAATGCTAGGAATGGCAGAAACTTGGAAATAGATGCAGGGAACAGTATACATTCCCCCATTAGGAGACATATGTTTCTTAGCAATAAAACCCAAAACCCATCAGTGGCCAGCCAGTCAATTCCAAGTCATAGGAAAGGGTTTACCAAGGTTAGGAAGGAGGTGGACCAATAGGCCTCAAAGCTGTTCCCAGTAAAAGAGGGCACGGTTGGGAAGCATCGACACTAGACATGAAAGGTGGGGTTGATGGTAAGACCTTCTAGAAGGTGCAGTCACTAGGACACACTGAACTGTTTCCTATACTTGCTGTGTTTCTGGATGGACTGTCTCAGCTGGTCTCAGTGGTGACCCTATTGGCAAGCAGAATAATAGACAAGTCAGTAATATCAGAATCAATAGTGCTTGCAACATCAATTCAGCTACGCTTTAAAGAATATATCCCAGATACTCACACATAGCCCCACCTATGTGCCTGTGGCATATTGCAATTTTATTTTTAATTTTGCAATTGTACAATCTGCCTTTTGTGATTTGCTGCTGTCCAGTGACTTCTAAGCCATGGTGACCCTGTGTGTGCAAAACAGAGCTGCCCCATAGGGTGTGTTCAAGGCCTTGTGAAAAAAGGCCTGTCACTCGCTCTGCTGTGCTCAAATGGCCAACCTTTGGGCTGATAGCAAAGCACCACTCAGAGCTTTTCAGAAATAGCCCAACTATCCATTAATGGGGGATCCTGGTGGTATCACCCAGGTTACCAAGTGGGCTGCTGACTGCAAGGTCCGTCTTGAAATCGGCAGCGGCTCATGGGAGAAAAGCTAGGCTCTCCCTTCTGTAAGAATGTATCCCCTCAGCAATGCAAAGAGCAGTTCTCCTCTGTCCTGGAGGGTTGCTGCAGTCAGAATACACTCAATGGCCACGGGTGAGAGGTCAGCTCAGGACATTGGAGGGACTGATGGGAGGCATGGGTGAGCTGATATGCAGAAGAGCAGATACCATTTCTGCCTTGGGAGCACATGCATAAATTAGTAAATGGAATAATTGATTTCCAGATGGATACACAAAGACCCAAATCACTGGTTCTATTGAAGTGCGGGATAGAAACAATACCAGCACAACAACAACAACACTATCATCGAACTTCCAGATGGAGTCCTTGGGTGCTGCAAACAGTTAATGCACTAAGACACTTGCACATAGGAAAGCTGAGGTGCCCTGGAAGAAAGCCTCACAGTCTAATTTCCCAAAACCAGTCTCTGAAAATCCAATGAAGCACTATTCTATTCTACTCTACTCTATTCTATTCTATTCTATTCTATTCTATTCTATTCTGACATACTTGATGAAAAGTACATCATAAAAGCCCCCAAACACTTTAAATAGAGCTGATGTGTTTCAGTTGATGCACCTTACCTAAGTAAGAAAGCTTACGGATCCCCTTCATTCTCTAAGTGAGGCATTATGATTCCCATTTCCAGGTGAGGAAATGGAGGTATAGGGAGTTGAAGTAAGTCACTTGTCTATTCAAACCCAAATTCACAGCCACCGGTCTATGTCGACTCACAGCAACCTTACTCTGAGACTGTAACTCTTCACAGGAGTAGAAAACCTCGCCTCTCCACTGAGGAGCAGTGGGTGGTTTTAAACTGCTGACTTTGCAGCCCATGTAACCACTATGCCACTGGGATTCGGTAGTTACCCATGAGTTAAGCGAGAGAGCCAGGGTGGAACCCAGGAAGATTGATTATGGAGTCCATACTCTTAATCGCTACACTATGAAATTGGCTTTTTATCGTTCATTGTTTAACAGTCTAGAACTGACTAGTTTCATTCATAATTTTAATTTTTTTTTTACTAAAAAAAAATCAGAGAGGAATACATCTAACATCAACGGTTGACTACTCGTCCTCTCTTATCATCAGAAGAACCCTGGGGGGAGAGGTGCTGGGGGTGACAGGGCTGGAAGTGAGGCAGCTATAGGAGGAGTCAAGGGTGACTAGAATGTTTGCTTAGGATGTACTTGAGAGCCAAGGAGAGGCATACAAGGGGGTACCTGAAAAAACACCGGAATTTCCCCCCCCAAAGCTATGTATTTAAATTTTCTACAAAAAAATCTTATCATCTTCAAAGTACTCTCCATTACTCTTAATACATTAGTCAAATCTGTGATTTCATTTTTGGAAACATTTTTCAAACTCATCTGTATGAATAACTGACAGCAGTGCCCTAGTTTTTTTTTTCTTCTTCTTTGTCTTTTCTACATTGTCAAATCACTGTCCTTTCATATTCCTCTTTATTTGCAGAAACAAAAAGATGTCACATGGAGTGAGGTCAGGGGAGTGAGGTGAGTGGGACAAATGAGGCATGCTGGGTTTTGCCCCAAATTAGTGTACTGAGATGACTGTGTGAGCAGGTGCATTGCTGTGGTGGCAAAAGGCCTTTGTGGTTATACACCGTTGAGCAATCTTTTCAGAACCTCAGAATAGAAAGCTTGGTTAACCATTTGACTTGGGGAAACCAGCTTCATAGACACCATCCCCCTTATATAATATCTGGTTTGTGTGTGTGTGTGTGTGTGTGTGTGAGGGTGCCTCCTGGTATATTGGGACTAGTATAGGACATTACTCCACCACAGTACTCTTTTTTCTGATTACAATTTTCTACCTCAACACATTTCAACTCATAGCCAACCTAAGTAGACTTACCAAGGCTAACATCTTTATAGCAGCAAATGTGTTAGACAGGGTTCTTTAGAGAAGTAAAACCAGGACACTTATGATTATATATATATGTATATATATGGATTAATTTATAAAGCATGAAGGAATATAACAGCTACTTAGTCCACAGAGCAGTACAGAGTTCAATTCAACTCACTCGTGTTGAACAGTAAATATACTGGAAGCCCTCCAAGATCAAGAAAGCAGACAGCTGAGTCTTCCCTTGGGGAATGCAGGCGGCAACAGGCAATGACAGGGTGGGTCACCAATAATCAGCAGCTCAGGAGCTTAGCAAAGCAGGCCTGGATGGGATACCAAATTCAAGCAATGCAAGGCGACAGAATCCACCAGCTTCAAGCTCAAGAGATGTATACACCAGCAGCATGGCGAAGCAAGTGTTGAAGGAACCTCAAGCTCTAGTACCACAATCCATGGGTTGGTTGTCCCACAGTTAGTGTAGCTCACAAGTTGAGGCAGAGAACTGGTTAAAGTAGCCACATGCTAATCTGATCATCAGAAAACAAGAGAGAGAGGGGTGGGCCTCGCTGAGTCATGAATCTCTGCCCTCCTATCAAACTGCGACATAGTGAATCCCACATGGTCCTATAAACTCTCACAGCAAATAACCTCATCTTTCTCTGGAGGAGTTACTGGTGGATTTGAACCACTGACCTTGCAGTTAGCAGTTCAATGCTTTCCCAACAGTGCCACCAGAACTTCTTCCACATCCTACTGCAGAACAGGCAACAGACTGTCTGACTCTCAGGCTCGTAGTCCCTTGGTGCAATGAGTTTATTGGCCAAACTTAGTTCGTATAGACAGTGCACTTTATCCTGGTTTTAGTATCAATCCTAGTAGTACCTAGAGCCTGAAAAGTTTGCAAGAGAGAGAGATCTAAGAAATAACCATTGGTCTTGTCCCATCTGGAATCATGAAGAACTGAAGAAACCCCATGACTGATGGCTCATGTAAGTCACGGCTTTCTCTATCCTGAGACCAGAACAATTAGAGGGTGTCTAGGTACCCACACTGGCCATCCTGACCCAGGACACACTGCTGGTCCCAGTTGAATGGGAGAAAAATATAGAACTCAGGTTCATACAAAATGATTAGACCTGCTGAAGTGATAGAAACTAGAGGAACTCCCAAGATGATCAGCCTTTTCACCTGCAATGGAAGCCACTGACCAATAAAATACACAGTGACATCATCTCCTTTTGACAATCAACCACAAGAGACCAAATGTACTCAGTAGCAAAGAAGAGGTGAGGCGGCCCTGGATCAGAGGTTCTCCACCTGTGGGTCGCGGCCCCTTTGGGGGTCGAATGACCCTTTCCCAGGGGTCACCTGATTCATAAAAGTAGCAAAATGACAGTCATGAAGCAGCAATGAAAATAATTCTATGGTTGGGGGTAGGGTTACCATGAACTGTATGAACAGGTCACAGCTTTAGGAAGGTTGAGAACCACTGGTCTGGATGGACAGAGAAGGGGTCAGCAGGGGCTGCCAGGGGTCAGGGATGGTTAGTGTGCTGATGGTTAGTGTACAGTAATCAGTGTCACAGAACAATCTGAGTCTGATTCGTGGAGGAGTCTGATTTGCTGTGTAAACTTTAATCTGAAAGTGGATTAAATATTTAAAACATGTTGTGCCTTCCTTAGCTGATTTCAAATATTCAGAACTATTCTGTCATGGTTTTAAAACATAGCCCCACCCCTCTCTGTCTCTGTCTTTCTGTCTGTCTCTCTCCTGCTTTCTCTCTCTGTTAAGTGGTGGAAGAATTTGATCTATGCAAAGCAATGGTCCTGAGGAATTCACCCCCAGAGAAGTTGCTATACTTAGCAGGAGGAAGCTGAGTCATGAACCAGGTAAAGGAGGCCCTGCTGTCAGGACTCCCTTGAAGAGGATTCTCAGGACAGGTGCCACAACTGTTCAGCGTTGTCACTCATACTATTCTGTGCCAGGAACGAGGAGCCCAGAGAAGGAGCGTGGCTTCTCCCTGGCTGCCTGCAGTCCACAGTTTAGTGTATCACTGAGGCCAGGTGGGTTCAAACCTTCAGCCCAACTTATAGCCCACCGTGCCAGCAAGGTTCCAGGAGGAAGGATCTGGATCTTAATTTTCTCTGCCATGTTCACCTAAAAACACAATAAAACCTTAAAGAATAAAACAAGAGCATGGTCTCACGCTTGGAGCTCTTCAGGAAATGGTAAAACGAACCTGGACAGAGGGGGGTGGTGGCACCACACTGTGACTGTACCAGATACATGGAACCCGACGCTGCAGAACAGTTAGCAGTGACTATAACATCATGTGAACTGTACAGCAAACCCACCTCCCCCCAAAATAACCAAAAGGTAATCTGGGGTAGGCATGTCAAAGTTAGTACAGAAGGACAACTCCCCCCACCCCCCACCTTTACCAAGGACCCAATCCTTTGCTTTCCCTTCCTTGGGGCTAGGATGTGGCTGCAGCCTTCCAGGCTGTCCAAAGGTCTAGCATGTCTCAACCTTCTGGACAGCGGGAAGACAGAGGCGGTACCTCCATCCTTTCTCCTACCCTCTCCTAGTCACTGGTCAGAACATCATGACACAGTTGCGAAGTAAACTGGGAAATATGATCTCTCATAAGGTGCACTGCCTTTCTTCCTAGCATTGGTTGTTAGGCTTCCAGATCTTGGGCACAGTCTCTACAACATGTTCCCCGGGCTGTAAAAGGTATGTACGGGCTTGGAGCTGGGTAATGACATGGTCTGAGAGGAAATGGATGAACAGGGGAGGGAAGCATACTCAAATGCCTTTACAATACCTCTGTACAAGGGAATGCAGAAGGCAGGAGTGTGGTGTGATTTGTGATGCCTCTTTGTACTGTTCTTGGGTCTGTATGTTTTTAGAACCTTTCGTCTTCCTCGTTCCTCTTGACTCACTTTGCTCATCTCCAATCTTGTGGTTGCTGCTTTTAATGCACTCATCCAAGAAGCCTTCCCCCCCAAAATGCTGCTAACACATAAATAAATACACCTTTGACCTATGGCAAAAGCCGGAAAGAAGAGGAAAAGCAACTAGAGAAATAGCAGGGAGAGGAAGAGGAGGGAAAGAGAGAGGCAGCAGGAGAGAGAGTCTTATGGCAGGGAAGGGTGTCCCTGATGCTTTCCAAATGTGTCTACCGAGGTGTGTCACCAGGAAATAGTCAAACTTCAATTCGGATGCTCAGAGTTTGCTTCCAGCCAACGGGGAAGACATCAACCTGAGTTGCCAAAGCGTTGCTGTGAGGCGGCATTGCCTCAATAGCAGTGAGTGTGGCTTTTCCCTTTTTAAGTAGTTGGCCTAAAGTAAAGACAAGGTGGGCACAGGAAGTTGCCCTTAACAAAAGAAATGTATTCCTTCTTGCTTACCTGTGACCAGTGGCCTGTGTCTCAAGAGAAAGGAGTCACACTTAAGAAAGGAAACAGATGAAATCCACATGAGTGGTGGCAGAAAATGTCTAGGTGATCCCATCCTAGGCAATCATCTGGACACCATGACGCCTCTCCTCCACAACCACTGGAAAGAGACCGTTCTAACACCTGGTTGATGCTCAGGAGAACTCCAGGGATCAATAAGAAGTCAGAAAATTGCCTTTGCATTCAAAGAAAGTTCCAGAAAGCAGAGCCACTCACGTGACCATTATGCAGAGTGGCCATTGACCTTGCCCTCCTCAGCACCACAGTGTGAAGCTCTGCACACAGGGATCTGGTCTTGATTCTCCCACGCAGAGGGCACCACGAGAACCTGGGGTGTCCACCGGAGGGGAAGACACCCACCCTGAAGTCAAACCACACAGGGTTCAAAGAGTCACGAGAAAGTGCTAGAGTTGACTTGGAGTAAGCGCGGACTCACAGCAACCTCACTGTGTTAGCCTGGGTAGACTCGAGAAAGAAATTCCTAGATACTCGTATGTGTACAAGAAAGAATTTTATACACAAGAGCAGTTGAATATTGAGAAAATGTCCCAGCCCAGTCCCGATCAAGTCCATAAGTCTGATATTAACCCATTTATCTCACACCCATCTACATATTCCTCTTCAGACTCAGGAAACGTGCAATGCTCCAAATGCAAGGCCATCACAGGCCAACGTGTGGAGAGTCCAGTGGATCCAGAGGCATTGTAAGCATGTCAGCACTGGCAGGGGTCTCACGTGGTTCCTTCAGCTCCAGGACTTTAGCATAACTCCATAGATCTTGTCCATAGGAATGTTTCACAGGGAGGGAGGGAGTGTCCCGCCTTCAGCAAGCTATTTATCTCCTTAGAGCTTCCAAATGAGGTCATCAAGTTGTAACCTGATTGACAGGCTAATCTCCACCCCTTCACTCTTAAATCTCAAATTGACAACAGTTGATGTCACTATCAAACTCATATACAGAACAATGAAGCACTGAACTGACCTTCTTCATGGTGATGGGTATGGTTGAATGAGTGTGAGCACTGAGTCTTATGGCTACTTTCCAAGCTGGGGTGGGGTGGTGGGGCTCATTTCCCAGGATGGAATCAGACAAAATTCTGTTAGGACCCAGAGAGGTTTCATTGTCAATGAAAATGGTTGCCAGATTTTTCTTCCTATTGTTGGTATGTGCCATCAAGCCGGCGCCGACCCATAAGGACCTTTACACATGACTGAAACCTGCTTACCTGGGACAGAAGTACCCACATCATAGCAGCATGCAAGGCACCTCAGGACAACAAGCCGACAGATGGGCCACAGCTGAGGGACTCTACCCCTGAACACATCTCCGGGCTTCCCTCCAGACTCAGGTGGGCCAACTTCTACCAGGAAAGTGACAAGCCCATCTGGGCCCTTTTGTGCAACTATCAAGAGGCACAATGTCTCTTGGCCACTGATCCCTCTGTGCCCAGACTCGGGATGTGGCTAGTGCAGGATGGGTTGGGTTTCAGTCCAATTCCTTCCTCTCTGTGGAGCATGCCTGTACGTGATAACCTTGCTGTCTGCCGACTCCCACAGATCTCATCCCACATAGGCTGGGACGATCCCTACCCATGCTGCCCTCTCCACAGCATCCCCTGAGACTGAAGGCAGCAGGCTGTTGTTCCCAGGAGCCACTGTGCTGGTTCACACCAATCCCTACAACCTCAGAACAGAAGGAAACTGGGTCCGTCCGGTGCCATTCCCGTGATGCACTATGGATTGGGCTGTCATGATTCTCCTTGGCTGGTTTCCAGATGTGGATTTCCAGGCTGCTCTGCTCAGTCTTAGAGAAAAACCAAAAACTCCAAGCTCGCTGTGCCATGGTGTTGACTTTGACTCATGGCAACTCTCCAGGAGCGTGAAGAAAGGCCACCTGCGGGAGTTCTAAGACTCTTACGTCTTCACCTGAAGAGAAAGTCTCATTGTTTTCTGCTGGAGCGGCTGGTGGTTTCAAACTGCGGACCTTGAGGTCAACAGCTCAGCTCCTAACCACTGCATACTACCAGGGCTTCTCTTCTGGGATCTGCTCATCATTGTCGTGACACATAAGCGGCCATTGACAGACAGGTGGGGCCTGCACCTGAGATGCAGAGACTGGGAGTTGAACCCAGGCCTCCCACGTGGAAGGCAGAGCCTTGTACTACGGAGCCACCAAGACCTCTGCTGAGTGGAACAAATGCCTATCTCTTAAGGAGTGCACTTGGGATGGACACTCTGGGAAGAGCAAGGGAGGATGGATGAGTAGGCAGAGGGAGAAGTCGAACAGTATCAAAGGCCCAATGATATCCCTGGCCAACACCATGGGAAGCTCTGCAGGTAAAATTTTCTGGGGGGGGGGGTGGTGGGGGATGGGTGTTCAGACCCACATTGGTTACTGTAAGTGGGCTTCCCTGGGGAAGGGCGTGCTTTGGGGTGGGATTGCTCTCTGAAGCTGAAGCAATCCGTGAAGGGTCTGACAATGCATAGCTCTTCCCATCTGCACCCTCTGCAGAAGGGGCACCCAGTCTCCCTTTGCAGGGGACTCTGGAAGTACAACACAGTGTCTCCCATACTACCCTGGGCCTGTTCTTTCATTACCTATATTGTTTCTTCTGCACAACAATATCCTTGAGCTCATTTTTAATCCGAGTTCAACAGTGGACCAGTTTGTGAGGGGCAAGAAAGCAAATAAGGAAATGAAACGCTACCGTGTTTGGCTGTCCTTAGGAAGCCCTCACCTCCGCATTGTACTCATGAAAAGCCAGGCCATACAAACCTTTCGAGGTCTCTGCAATCCGAGTCCAAACTCAGCCTGCTATGAACCCACAGGTTTTGAGACTCACAGTCAGGCAGGGAAGGGATGCACTCGCCCCACAAGGGCTGCCACTGACAAGGGGCCCTGCAGTGTCTATCGGGAAACCCCATTGACCAGCACGCCTTCTATGGTACCCACCTCTTCTCAGAGGTCTTTTGTCCAGTAAAGCTTCAGAGGACTTCCATACCCAGTCTCAGGGGGAGAAAATTCAGTTAGAAACACAAGCAGGAATAGAGTGAGAGGGGCCCTGATGGAAGACATGGCCCAGTGGTCTCTGAAGGATCCTTGGGAACACAGTGGAGGAAGAGACAATGGATCCCAGAAGAATGAGGGACTAGGGTCACTTCTGGCTCGGTTGCGTCGGCTCTTTGGCCTTGGAAAGCGACTTAAGAACCACATGCCTCACGTCCCCCACTTAACAGATTTCCTGCCACGATTGACGTGTGCGGTGCCCTTGGAAGAGAGCCTGGCACAGAGAAGGTTCTGGGGACGTGGCTTCAGGAAGGTGGGAGGGAGGCAGTGTCTTGGAGGTTGGGTGGCTCAAACCACAGCCAGGCCCTCCACCTGTGGAGCAGTTTTCATTTGCAAAGAGCTTCCCATAGATTTGGCCTCAACGTGAAACTTTCTGGGAATCTTTCTGATGTGGTAAGGAGATTGTTTATGTCGTCAGAAGTGATCCATAAGGCAAGATTTGCTTTAATAAACAGAATAATTTGTAAGGATTTTCTTTGGGGGGGAGGGGCTGGGGTTTGTTTGTTTTTGGATGCAAAGTATTACTGCTACATATGCTGCAGAGAAGCAAATCATGGACCGAAGGAGTCTCATTTGAAAACTTCAGCCTCAAAGTTTCTGCTGCATGGAATGGCTTTCCAAAACGGATTTTAATTTCCAACACCACTTCACAAAACAATTTGAGTGGAAATAGAACATCTGAAAACACAAGAAATGGGGCGCTCCTAGGGTACCAGGGCAGCATGACTTAATAGTGTCAGAGCTGTTCTCTGGAATGATTTCTCCTGTATTCGGGTCCTGACTGCCTCACAGCAGCTGTGTGATCAAGCTACTTAGCCTCTCTGAGCCTCTGTTCCAAATAATGGAAATATCATTTAGATGAGGACAGTAGAATATTACACACAGCTTGGGATTTGCCTGGAATAGGTCAAGGTATTTAAAATCCTCACCATAGGCAACCATCATCAATTAGTAACTTATTATAGTAGCAATATATAAAGATAAAAACAACTGCAAGAATAAAGCAAGATGCAGTGCTCATTCCACTTGCACCCTGCAGTAGAAAAGTGTACAGTAGATTGTGCCACACTACCAAAACCTTCTGTTAGTTGGTTGACTAGAGAAACAAATTTATAGACACCCATGTGTGTATGAGGCTGCAGAAGGATGAAGTGTCTATATAAAAGAGCAAGTGTACATTGAGAAAACATTCCAGCCCAGTACAGATCAAGTCCCTAAGTCTGATTTTAGACCATATGTCCATATGTCAAATACCAGTCCATAAATTCCTCTTCAAACTCATGCAACACATGCGATGATACCGAGTGCAGGAAAGTCATGAGCCAGTGGGTGGAAAGTCCTGTGGATCCAGTGGCAGTGGAAGCATCTCAGCACTAGTGTGGGTCTCCATGTGGCTCCTCAACTTCAGGACTCTGGCTCCTTCAGCATAGCTTTATATGGCTTGTCAACAGCAATGTCTCATAGGGAGAAAATGTGTCCCACCTTCAGTGAGGAAGACTGGCGTTCCCAGAATCCTTAAGAGAAGGCCATGCCCACACAGAGGTCTCATTGGTTATGGTCTGATTGATAGGCTAGACTCCACCCCTTTGCAAGTTGACAGGATATTCTATAACTGCCACACCTTCCAAACATCCAGGGCTTAGGAGACATCAAATCATGACACATTCATGGTATATCAGGGAGCCAGGGAGTTTTTAAAATGTGCTGGTTTTGAAATACTTCTGCTCAGAAGTGGTATGCTTTTTGTGAGTATTTTACCAGCCTGAAAAAGTTCCATGGTCACGAGAAACTTAAGTGCAATGCAAGTTTAACATTCTCTCCATTCCCAGAGTGGAGGGGAAGTGGATCTTGGACAGCACAATGAGAAGTATCTATGCAGAAGCCCACATTCAGCTCCCCCTGGGACTTACCCAAGTAGTTTGTGCAGCTTAATAAGAGAGTAAGAAGTCAGTCTCCTATTTAGACCAACATACCAGGCTTCACAAATGACTCTCTTAGGGCTCTTCCCATTTTCCACTCTACGTTTTCTTGTAGCAATTTTAAGTGATCACTGATGACTGTCTACCACGTCTCTGTCAGTTTCCTGGACTGTGCTGAATTGCTAAGAAGTTGCTGAGATGCTGGAAACAATGGCACTGGTATTTAAAATACCAACAGGGTCACTGGTGGCAGACAGAATTTGGAAGTGCTTCCGGACAAAGATGGATAAGAAGAAGGGACAATTAGCTATTTCAAACCCGTTGAGTGAGAGCAGACTATTGTCCAATATAGTGCATCAAGGTGAGTCCCAGAGCTTGAAAGCAACTAAAAACACATGACAGCTACAACAATGGACTCAAGACTGCCAGCAACTTTGCGGATGATATAGGCCCAGGCATCCCTGTTCTGCTGGAGGAACTGACTCAAAGGCAACTAACTCAAAGGCCAATAACTCTAAAGTCATAAAAACAGGCTTGTAATTCTGAATTACAAGATAGTTAATTATGCCACTGAGTTCTAACTTTGGGCATTTATTTTGTTCTATTAGAGTCCATAAAAAAACAACAACACTGACATTGTAGACAATATTTTTAAAAAGCTTTTTTATTTGTATTTTTGTGAATATATATCTGATTCCATACTTTAATCACATCAAGCAGAATTTTTTTTTTTTGGGGGGGGGTTGGGCATCACTGCTCTCCGGTGGTGGGAGTAGGAGGCCCAGCCCCACTGCTGGAATTGAACCTCCATCCCAGTGGGCTGCAATCCTGCGCACAACCACTATGCCACCGGGGCTCAGCCCCAAGCAGAATTTTATAATTGCTACTATAATCAGTTTCCAAACACTGTTTTTAACAAACATTCATGTAAATTTAGGGACTCTAATAATTAATCTTCACTCAAATCTTTACTTTTTGAAAGATTCATCTTTAAGGAACTCAATTTACATAATTGCTTCTGTTGTGAGGGTGTCAGACATATTCAAAAGCAGAGATGAGAACAGCATTGGGCTTCATTACCTCATACTTCTGCATACCTATCTGAAAGACAGACATCTTCTTACAAATCTACAATCCTATTGTCACATTCAATACTTTCTGCTGTCCTCATAGAACTAGCCCATGAAAGTTTAATAGATTTCCTAATTGTATAAGACTTTTTTTTTTTCGTGTTGGCTAATTCCAAGCAGGATCCACACATGATCTGGAAATTCAACTTGATGTCTGCGTTTCTTACCCTGCTTTTTTAGCTCCTTTGAAACATTCTTGACTTCCCACCTCCCCGTCTTTGAGTTATGGTAGAAACTGGTCATGTGCTCCCACAGAAGGACCCACAGTTTGAACTTGTGTGTATCCTTCCTTGTGGTGCAATCTGGTACCTTCTTCAACCTCTTGTGTTTGCTGACTCTGAAAGTCAATTGTTTAGACAAGGATATTCCATAGGTGGGGCTGTGTGATTCATACTGCATCCCACCTGCCAACACACAACATCTTCTTGTCCCTTATTGGGTGATGCTAACTATCGTGCATTAGAAAATTCCCCATAAATATTTAATGTACAGGTCACCCATTGACGATTAGCCTTTGAATCAATGATTTCTCTAGAGAATGCGAAAGGTTTTATTTTTTAATGATCTTGGTCCCTTTAGCGAAATGCATAGACACAAAATTTAGTTCTGCCCAGGTGGCGGAATGGGCTGTGCATTGTGCTGCTGACCTCAAGGTCAACAGTTTGAATCTGTCAGTTCCTCTGAAGGGAAAAGATGTGATTTTATACTCCTGGAAAGAGTTACAGACAATCACTGAAGAAAAACTGGGTGCATAAGCAAACATGGTGGAGAAAGCTGATGGTGCCTGACTATTAAAAGATACAGCACCTGGGGTCTTAAAGACTTGAAATTAAACATCTAGCAGAGAAGCTACAAGTCCACGTGGAAGAAGCACACCAAAATAAGCAAGCAAACAAAAAACATATTGTTGAGAACAAAAGCATATTGGATTGGAGCACTGACTCAAAACCCACCTGTAGATAACAGGGCGTCCTTTCACAGAAGGGTTGCAAACAAAGGATGAGTCAACCAGGGCTCAGTATAACACCGATGAAACACACACTATTCCTCTGGTTCTTTGAGACTTCCTCACCCCACTCCACTCCCACTACCATGACCCCAGTCTTGTCTTTCAGTTCTGGTTAGACCGTAGCAGGTACACCGATATACATAAGAGTTCAGGATACATAGAATTCAGGTTAGACAAACTCCTCAGGAACAGAAATGGCAGTAGTGATAGCAGGAGGGTAGGGGGAAGGTGGGGAGAGCAGTGGAGGAGAGGGAAACTGATCACCATGATCTACACATAACCCCCCCTCCACCTCCACTTCCACTGAGGAGGACCAAAAACAGAAAGGGGAAGGGAGACAGCAGAGGGTATAAGTTATGAAAATAATAATAGTTTATAATTTATCAAGGGGTCATGAGGGTGGGAATGGGGAGAGGGAGGGGAAAAAAGAGGAGATGGTATCAAGGGCTCAAACAGAAAGTAAATGTTTTGAAAATAATGATGGCAACATCTGTACAAAAATGCTTTTTATAATTGATGTATGGAATGTTATAAGAGGTGTAAGAGTTCCCAATGAAGTGATTTAAAAAAAAAAGAGTTACAGTGTCAGAAATCTGCAGAGGTAGTTCTAATCAGTCATAAAGGGTATATGGAAGTTGGCACCAACTCGATGGCAGTGACTAGAGAATTTTAAGGGTCTTTTTGCACGATAGTGAGGATGGGACAGGACAAGGTGGTGTTTCATTCTGCTAACATAGGGTCACTTTGAGGGGGGCCAACTCAATGGCTCCTCACCATAACAATCAGAGACTTTGGGAAGAGGGAAACGGGGAGTCATTAAAGAAGGGTTTCTATTCAGGGGAACAAAAATCATTTGGAACTAGTGGTGGTGGTTGTACAGAGGTACATATGAACAGGCTTTGAGAAGTTCCTGGGAAAATCCTATTTTCTTTTTATTCAATTTTCCATGAACTTTTCAAAGCCATCTGTTGTAATTCATGTTACTGAGCTGTACTCTGAGAAATGGTTAAAATGGAAACTCTTTTGTGGTACATGTTTTATCATAACAAAAACAGAAACAAAAAATTCTGGTCTTCCAAGAAGAAATGCCTGTTTCACATGTTTATTGGCTGACTTTCCTTTATAAAAAAACATTTTCCTAACAATGAGTACAAGAAAGAAGATAATGTTCTTAAACAAATTGTGGTGTTGATTGTGTGACTCTTCTTGAAGTGATTAAATTATGCATTGTGTGTGGGTGGATGAAGTGCCAATAAAACATTTTTTTAAAGCAATTCGTCATCACTGAAGGCTATCCAGTTGTCTTCAGAAGTAATTCAGGAATGGCAGGATAAGTGCCAATTCTTTCCTTCAGTTGTTCATTTTCCAGAGGAAAGACTTCAAGCCCCAGTTACCAGAGATGCCTGTACAGATTGAATAGTGATTCGCCAAAGTTCATGTCCACCTAGAACCTATACATATGATGGTGGCAGTCACTGATCTGTGTCAATTTCAGCACTGGGAGTGTAAGGGTGGAGTCTAGCCTGTCAATCTGGAGATAGCCAATGAGGCCTCTGTGTGGGCTTGGCTTTCTCCTGAGAATTCTGAGAAGTCTCGAGGTATTTCCCAATCGGAGGAGAGAGACTTGACTCAGTCTCTTAGAGACAGTCTACCAACAAGACAAGATGGCAGCATAGACCCTGAGTCCTAGGAACTAGAGGAGCCAGAGGAGAAGCTACATGGGCTTGCCCTTATGGAACCAGACCTCTGGGGCGGGAGAATCACAGAGAGACCCCTGGCAGTGCTGAGATACTTCTACCACCAATGGATACTGCGGATGGACCCTGAGCCCTACAAACGAGGAGCCATGGGGACACTCCTGACAGCATCAGGATGCTTCTACCGCTGCTGGATACACAAGACTCTGCACCCATTGGCCTGTGATTGTCCTGATGTCATTGCATGTGCTTTGTAAGTCAGGAGACTTTATAGACTGGTATCTGACATATGGGCTAATACTGGACTTATGACCTTGGACTGGACTAGGTTGGGATGCTTTCTCAATGTTCCATTCCTCTATCAGCATTGCTTCATGTGGCTTGTCAAAAGGAATGTCTCACAGGGATTGAGTGTATGTCCCACATCCAACGAGTTATTTATCTCATTAGTGCCTCCAAATGAGGTCATCAACCTGCAACCTGATTGACAGACAAGACTCCACCCCTTCGAAAGTTGATACCAGGTTATGTAACAATCACATGTTCCACCCCTTGGGAATGGACTCTCCTTTCTCTAGGAGGGTCACTGTCTTGGGAGTAGAGGAGGACCACTTCCAGAAAGAATTTAAGGGACCTGGCACAGAGGAAGGAAGCCTGAGTGACTTACTGGACCAGCTGAATGCCCCCATGCCATCAGTGGGGCCACAGATGCTACTGAAAGATCTCCTGTGTAGTCACATCCATCAGGAACCAGTGGATGAGGGTTTGCTGCCATTTAGAAAGACAGCTTGTGTTAGTCTGGGTAGACTAGAGAAACAAATTTATAGACTAGACTCTCATATATGTATAAAAAGTTTTTTTATATAAGAGCAGGTGAATATTGAGAAGTCATTCCAACACAGTCCAGATCAACTCCATAAGTCTGATATTAGCCCATGTTCTGATACCAAGCTTTAAAATTCTCTTCAGATGCATGAAACATAGGCAATTCTGCCGAATGCAGGAAGATGACAGCCCAGTGGGTAGGAAGTGTGTGGATCCAGTGGTGGTGTAAGCATCTCAGCACTGGTTGGGGTCGCCACATGGCTCTTTTAGCTCCCAGGGCTCTAGCTTAGCTCCATGTGTCTTGTCAATGGAAATGTCTCACAGGGAGTGAGTGTGTGACCTGCCTCCAGCGAGCTATTTATCTCCTTAGTGCCTGCAAATGAGGTCATCAAGCTGCAACCCGATTGACAAGCTAACCTCCTCCTCTTCACTTTTAATAGTCTGAAATTGACAACATAATATATAACTCCCACACAGCTGGTCTGATAAATGAACAAGGGGATGTTCATGCCAAGCAAAAGAAGAGCAAGGGGAGATTTGTGCAAATTATAAATGTCAATAAGCCAATTGCAAATTGAGTTCTTGAATCAGTGGAAGCTTGGGCTTCAGAGAAGGAGAGATCTTCAGGGATGTGGCTCAGACTTTTGAGATGTGGAAGGTGAGACAAAGGTTGGATTTAATCCCTCAGACCCTAACTTAGCACAGTAGGTTCCCTTTCAGAGAAATGAAACATTGATTTCTTTTACCTGTCCATTTTGTATTCAGATGAAAAAAATTCCCCTTCCCCCTCTCCCCTGGTGACCGGGTACTAGTGTAGATGAAGGATCCAGACTCAAGCTAAATGTATGCTAAGTGTCTGCCAAGCAATATTGTTCAATTACCACATCTCTCCTTTGTGAACTGTGTTGTCTACTGCACAGTTAGTTTGAGCTGCTGCCATTAAAGTAAATTTTCTGTGCGTTGTCACTGCGCAGTGTTTTGCAAGTCATTTCCCTTGCTTAGGACCAAACATGGTTAAGGTTTGAGTCAATGACTTTTCAAGCTTCAGTTCACCAGATCTTCAGGATTTCACATGCAGTTCGAGGGAACCCAGTTCCTCTTCTGGTATTCTAAGAAGAGGAAATAGGGTCATAAGGAAATCCATAAGGAGCCAAACTCCTACTTGCGTGTAGGAGAGATGGGCCATCAGGGAGAAATCTCTGAACTCTCTCTGAGAGTCTGTGCAGGTGGGCTTTGCAACATGCTTTGCTTCCAAATCATGTGTTCGGGCAAAGCCCTGCCACTGAAAACAGACAGAAACTTGGCAGAGAACCACCCTGAATTGCTGGCCTGTTGATGTAATTTTACACCTGCCACTACAATCCATTTTCTAAGAGCACAAAAACAAGCTTGAGATGTTTCTGGGAGATAAGGACAGGCTGGGTGTGCTGATTTACAAGCAGTCTGTTTGTGATCACAGTGCCCCCGGGGATACTAAAATCCAAGAAGGAGCTAGCACCCAGAACATTCTTCATCAGTGACGGTGGGCTCCTCTTTTGAGCGTTGGTCTGACAGTTTGGTTTCGACTCATTTTATACTTCTATTTTTCTTCCTTTTCTGTGCTTCTGCCATCTGTTTCCCCCATCCCCCTTTCTACCAAAATATCCTCACCAAGTGAGGGGGGGCAGTGCTGGGGAGTTTAATGGAGTTGCGTGTCAGAGTGGAAGCGATTGCAAGGTTGGGTAGAGTAGAAAAGGGTTCTTGTGCTGGCATCTCTTTAGGGAGTGGGTCTCCTCTTTTTGTGCCTTGTGGAATATAGAATATTAGGAATATATATATATCTCCTAACCCTAATCAAACTTCCTTTTTTATCACCAGTCTTGATCCTCCCAGAATCTCTATCTTGACAAATATACTGTTCATTTCCATCTTACTCAATCTCTGATTCTTAAAACATTTGCTTCACTTGGTGGTGTCTGGAATATATATATATATATATATATATATAAAGTTTGAGAAGAGCACACTGGTAGAGAGAATGAAAAGAGACAATCATTTTTAAGACATTTTGATAAAAAAAGAAACAAAGAAAATGAGTAAGTGGTAGGCTCAAAACCCAAACTCATTACCATTCAGTTGATTCTGACTCTTAGTGACCCTACAGGACAGAATAGAAGTGCTCCTATGAGTCTCTGAAACTAACCATTTTTTACAGGAGTACAAAGCTCCATTTTTCTCCCAATGATGGTGGATGGTGGTTTCGAATTGCTAAGTTTATGGTTAGCAGCCCAACTCATAGCCACCAAGACACCCAAGTTCCATAGACTTTTTTTTTTTTTGTGAGCATCACTGCCTCTGGTGGTTGTGAGCACTACCCAGTGCCGCTCTTGAGAGCCGATGCTGGATTTGAACTGCCAAGCCCGCGGGCTGCAGTCCTGCACTCAACCACTTACGCCACCAGGTCCATAGACTTTTAAGGACATAATATTTCAATTCTTTCCCAAGTGAGTGATTCAGTAGCAGTGGAGGAATGGACAATGCAGGAGAGAGGGTGACATCTCAGACAAAACCCTTAAGTAGTGTGATAGTTACACAATGTCATGTCAACTTAATAAATAAGAATGAAGGGGTGGAGTCTAGTTTCTCAATCGGGTCATAGTCTAGTGATAACTCCTTATGGGTGAGTCCTTCTCATGAGGATTCTAGGACTTCCTCTTTTTCTTTCTGGAGGTGAGAACACTCTCTCTTTGCATCACATTCCTGTTGACAAGCCACATGGAGCCAGGTTGATGTCAGCTATATCCCTGGAGATGCATCCACTGTCATTGGACCTACAGGACTTTCCACCACGAGCCTGTGATCTTTCTGAATTCAGCAACGTTGCATGTGCTGCCTGAGTCTGAAGAGGAACCATGGGATAGTATTGGACTTATGGCTAATATAGAACTTATGCACTTGATCTGGAATAGGCTGGGCTGTTTTATTCATGTATAAATGCTTCTTGATAGAAAGTTCTTTCTTACATATATCTGTCTCTGGATTTGTTTCTCTAGTCAACCGGCACTAACACAAACAGGAGAGAAGAAGTTGGGTCTAGTGCATGAGTAGAAAAGGTTATCAACTCAATGGTGGGTGACTACATAGGCAAGTCCATAGGTAGATGATGGAACATGACCCAGCTCTGCATTGATTGTATCTGTTTTCTTAACTAGGCAAGAAAAAAGGTTATCAGTTCAAGAGGGTTGAAGTTTAAAGGGAGAAGCCAAAGATGAAATTGTGACTGATCTCTGAGAGTGGGGGAGTGAATGGACATTTTGAATGAGAAAAACATATGGTTCACTCTGCTGGGAACGAAATCCAGTCAACACCATAATTGCTCAAATTTTGTACCACCAATGCTAGTGACAAAGAAGTTGAAGAATTCTACCAGTGTCTTTAGTGTGAAATACAGGAACCATGCAATCAAAATGCATGGATAATCATTTGTCATTTCAATACAAAAGTTGGCAGCAAAAAAGAAGGAAGAGTAGCTGGAAAATGTGGCCTCAGTAATAGAGATAAAGCTGGAGAATGAATGACAGAATTTTGCAAGATCTACGCCTTTTTTCATCACATGTACATTTTTTTCAACAACACAGCAGGTGACTGTATGCCTGGACTTCTCCAGATGGAATACACAGAAATAAAATTGACTACATCTCTGGGAAGAGATGATGGAGAAACCTGATATCTGCTGCTAAAAGCAGGCCAGGGACTGATGTGGAACAGACCAGCAATTACTCATATGTAAGTTCAGGTTGAAGCCAAAGAAAATGAAAACAAAGCCCCAAGAGCCAAAGGCAATTTTGCATCTATCCCACCTGAACTCTGAGAACATCTCAAGAATATATTTGATGCATCATACACTAATGACAGAGGACCTGATGAGCTGTGGGCTAACATCAAGAGCACATCATAGGCATGTGGAAGACACAATGAGGTCACAGAACTGAACAGAAAATTTCAAAGGGAAGCTCACAAAGACAAATTAGAATATGATAATGCAATGTGCAAAGACCTCGAGTTGTTCTTGGTAGGTGTCATTGAGTCGATTCTAACTCCCCAGGACCCTACAACAACAGAAGGAAACACTGCCCGGTCCTACACTGTCCTCACAAGAGTTCTTACACTGGAGCCCCTGGGATGGCCACTGTGATCATCTTTCTGGTTGAGGATTTTCCTCTCTTTTAAAGAACACCCATATCTTACACTGAAAGAACTCAAATGAAAACAGTTCAAGCTTCAAGTTGCAATATGAAAATATTCTACAAAAAAAGATTCTACAGGCAAAATATTTAATAATTGGGGAGGCATTAAAAGAAGATGGAAGGAACATACCGAGTCACTGTACCAACTGACTGACTAGTAGTCGGCATTCCATCACTGGGCAAGAACCCCTGGCCCTGAAGGAAGAAGGCCAAGGTGCATCGAAAGCATGAGGGAAAACAAAGTTCCAGGAATTGATGGACTTCAACAAGCAGATGAAGCACTAGAAGCACTCGCTCATTTATGCCAGGATCATTAGGTGACATCTTGATAAATGGAGATAAGATAGCAATCAAGGAATTCATCTTGCTTTGATTCACACTCAATGCTCATGGAGAGCTCAAACGATGCATTTCATTGGGTAACTACCCGATTTTAAGCAGGACACACTTGACCGGGAGGAGGGAAGGTTTTTGATTAAAAATTTGGTCTCTATGGAGCAACAGAGATGTTCATTGAATGCAATAATAGTATTGTAATATATTTATTTAATTTTGTTTGTTTTGTTTTCTGTTTTGGGGGTATCACTGCCCTCTGGTGGTGTGGGTAGGAGGCCCAGCCTTGCTGCTGGATTTGAATCTCCAACCCAGTGGGCCGCAGTCCCGCGCACAACCACTACGCCACGGGGGCTCAGCCTATTTATTTAATTTTAAAACGCAGTGGGATGCAGGACAGTTTGTTAAAAAGCGGAACATCTCATCACCTTAAACTAGGGTGCATAAGACCTCTTAAAAGTGTTGAAAACCCAGGAGACTACTTTAAAGGGCTAAGGTGTGCCTTACCCACGCCAGAGTATTTCGAATTACCTCATATGCCTTTGAAAGTCAGACACTGAATAAGGGAAACTGAAGAAGAATCCAGGTGCATTTGAGTTATGGTACTATCAAAGACTACTCAAAGCACAAACAATCCGTCTTGGAAGAAGTACAGCCAGAATGCTGATTAGAGGCAAGAATGGTGTGACTTCAGCTCATGGTCTTTGGACGAGTTGCCAGGAGGGCAGTCCCTTGGTAAAGTAGAGGGGGAGTGAGAAAGAGGACGGTCCTCGATCAACGGACACTGTAGCTGCCCCGAGGGTCTCAGACATTCGAACAATTGTGAGGCGGGAACAGGGCCAGGCAGTGTTCTGTTTTGTTGCACGTAGATTTGCTAGATGTTGGAACTAACTCAATGGTACTAATAACAGCTCTTTGGTAACTAGGATGGTCAAGGTTTCCCTTGAGATGGGATTAGAAGAGAAAGCTCTAGGGAACTGCAGAATTCTTCCAGCAAGGAGGAAGTAGCGATTTCTGTGTCAAGAAGACATTTTCTGAGGTCCATGATGTGGCCTGTCCTTTAGTCAGCATTTCTCTCTGCCTAGCTCCAGGCTCTCCTTTGACAATCAGGATTAAAGCAAAGAGGTCTTTTCTTCAGGATTCAGCAAGTCCACTCTTAAATGCCACAGCATCTTCCTGAAGCCAGGATGGGTGGCCAAGAGAAGCCGTGTGGTGGGACACATCTGAGAAATTGCTCAAAGTCAGCTCGGGGCTGCCAGGGACAAAGGCGGCCTCAGCTCTCACCTCCCTTTTTGCTGGCCGATGGTATGAAAAACCCCATGAAATTGGCCACAGCCAGCCAGGGTTTCACAGACTGGCCTGGCGGACTCTGCAGGTGTGTCCAAGATGATGATGACTGAGGGGGCCTTGGCAGAGAGGAGTGGAAAACAAGGTCCTGAGTCCAAGGCCAAGTCACGGCTGTGAGTTTCACACAGCCTTCCCGGAGAGTGTTAATTTGAGCTGCCCTCAGCCAGCTGTCTGAGCCCTGACTCCCAAACACTTTGACTAAGGTCCAGGCTGTGTCCACTGGGGGTGTGACTCTCTACTCCCTACAGAGAGCAAAGTCTCTTTGGCTGAAGGATAGATCCTTAATGAGTCACATCGGCACTATGGTTTCGCCCACTACAGCCCTAATCAAGTAGCTTGCTCTCCTTTCTCTCCCCTCATGCAAGCCCCACCCCCACCCTCTGTCATTCTCACTGAATTTATTCAGAGGAAACTGCAGAATAATTGGAGTAAGTCTGAAACAGAGCTCAGTTTGGATGCTCCTGTCTATGGGTGCAGAAACGTGACCTTATCATTGAGGTACACTGCCTGGTAAGGATAAAGTTTTCCACAGAATGGCCTCTTGGTGACCTTGAATTTATCCTGCTCATCAGTTTGGAAGAGCAGCATAATGTCTTTTTAATTGAATTCATGATTGTTGGATAAAATTTTAACTTGATAAGGAGGCACAATATTATTGAAACACAGGAAACATTCTGGGAATTTCAGAACATATTATGGGGTGGTGTGTGTGGGGGGAGAGGGGGGAGCAGAGAAGAGTGAAGGAAATCAAAGACTCAGTGAAAGAATTATTCCAAAGGACGAGCAGACTTTGCCAAACCACATTCTCTGCCATCCAGAGATAAGAAGAACTAGATAGTGCCCAGCTACCACTGCCAACCACTCTGAGAGAAGATCCTGAAAAAATGGAAGGAAAATCATGTAAAAAACCAGTCTTAACTAGTCTAACAGTGATTAGTGGAACCCTGACGACTGTGGCCCTTCCAAAGTGACCAAACGTCCCACTTTTTAACAAGGTAACAACGTCCTGCGACATTTTAGAATTAAAATAAATCTATTACAATACTATTTTTGCATTCTCTGAAAATTTTTTTAACGTTTTAATTTTTTTAGGCATCATTGTCCTCTGCTGGGAGTGAGGCCCAGCCTTGCTCCTGGAAAGCTGCTGCTGGATTTGAACTGCCAAGCCAGTGGGCCACAGCCTCATACTCAACCATTATGCCACTGGGGCTCGGCCACTAGGAAAATTTTTGTGGCTCCTTAGAGACCAAATTTTTAATCAAGAACCCCCCCACTCCCCACCCCCATTTCCCAGCCAATGGTGTCCTGCTTAAAATGTGGTCACTTTACCATATCAACTCTTCAAACCTGTGACTGAACTCACTCCCTGGGGTCAACTTAAAGTCGACCAATAGACTGGCCTATAAAGTAAACAGCATCACTCATGAGAAATGTGCTTTTAAAACAACCGCCTGAGAACCCAAGGGTGGCGTTTGCCCTAAGCAAAGTTCAGAACGCAGGGAGCAGCATTAACGAAGATTGAATCCGCACATGGGGAACCCAGAGAGGAAGCTGGAAGGGCTCTGTGACATAGGGAGTTGCAACAAAGGTCATGAAATAAATTGTGTGTCAATTATTGAGTGGAAAACCAATTTGAGTGGGAGATGAATTTGTTCATTCAATCACAATAAAAAATCATGAAAACGTGTTATTGTGAATCTGTCCTATGTAGATTTTAGCTATCACCACTCACCTGTCAGTTTATCGTGCTTCGATTGCTTGCAAATACTGGAACTATGCCACCTGTATGTTAACTATCAGCAGATCATCCATGGTGAACAGGTTTCAATGAAGTTTCCAGATGAAGAAGAAGGACCAGTGACTACATGTAAAAAAATAAAAGAAGAAAGGAAGGAAGTCAAAGAAAAGACCAGTGAAGATCTTATGAATACCAGCTGAGTCTTCTCTGATAGAGTGTCAGAAGAAGAGACCCTCAGGCTGAAATATATTGAAATATGTGGCTGAGGGAGAGCTTGCACTTCATAACAAAGTTGACCTTAATGATGTGGCTGGAGTAACACTTTCAAGATCTTCACTTGCTGATGTGGCATGGATTCAAACTGAAAAGTCTGCAAACAACCACTCACAGTTGGAATGTGGAATGTATGAGGCATGAAGTGTAGGAAAATTTGAAGATGTCAGCAACAAGAAGAAACACATAAAGATTAATGTCCCAGGCATTACTGAGCTGAACCGACTGGTGTTGGTTATTTTGAATGGAATCATCCTTTGGTCTACTATGCCAAGAGTGATAAATGAAAGAAGAATGACATCACATTCATCATCTGAAAGGAACATTTCAAGATCAATCCTTAAACTATGGCCCTTAGTCAATCTTCAGATCTGAAACTGAACTTATCTCAGGTTAGAATAACCAACTATTTAAGACCACAGGACAGCATTTACCCAAGGTCAGAGGATTAGGAAGAAGAAGGAGTGGTGGCTGGAAGCACAGGCAAGAAGCAGGAGAAGAAATGGTGAATGACCAGAAACAACAAAACCGAAAACCAAACTCACTGCCATCAAGTTGCTCTAACTCATCGTGACCTGACATGCCAGAGTAGAATTGCTCCTGTGGGTGACTGAGGCTGTAGATATTTTTTTAAAAAATCATTTTCTTGGGGGCTCATACAACCTTTATCATGATCAATACATCCATCCATTGTATTGCAGACCATGTTCGTACACTTGTTTCCTTCATCATTCTTGAAACATTCTTCTACTTAGGCCCTTGGCATCAGCTCCCCATATTTCCCCCCTCTCCCCACTCTCCTCCCCCATGAACCCTTAATAATTTACAAATTATCATTATTTTTAGTTCATTGATGCCTGATACCTGATCCCTTCGACACCTCATGGTCACACAGGAGGCAGCAGGTCTTTACAGGAGCAGAAAACCTTGTCTTCCTTTCACAGAGTGGCTGGTGGGTTTAAACCGTTGACCTTGCAACCGGCAGCTCAAAGTGCAACCCACGATATCACCAGCATTCTTTGAGCTAAAACAAAATGTATATAAATTGTTGAATAAAAACTGATGATACATGCTTTTTCAGTCTTCACCTAATTCACGCCCCCACATCCATCTCAAAGTACCACCATGTCAGTGATAGGATCATACTCATAAACCTACAAGGAGATCTGTTCCTATGACTCCTCAAGTTTACACAGCTGCCACTAAAGCCAACGATGAGGAAACTGGAGATTTTTACCAACTTCTGCAATCAGAAACTGATCAGACATGAAATCCAGGTACATTGATAATTATTGGTGATTGGAACGCAAAATTGAAAACAAAGAAGAAGGGTCACTGACAGTCGTGGGGTCAATCCTGGCGACAGAAATGACACTTGTCTGATAGGAGGTGTCGTTTCTGAGATCATTCACTGGGGTCACAAGGAAGGGAACAGTCATTGAAAGGACAAGTTTGATTTTTAAAAATACCAAATGTGTTACAAGAGGAGGAAATTGCCTACTAATTTATCATAATGGTGACAGGATGGCACTGGGAAGAACTTTCTATCACTTTATTGCAGTTGCATACAGCTCTTATACTACATCCATCCATTGTGTCAAGCACATTTGTACATTTTTTGCCATCATCATTTTCAAAACATTTTCTTTCTACTTGAGCCCTTGGTATCAGCTCCTCATTTTCCCTCCCCTCTCATAAACCCTTGATAATTTATAAATTATTATTTGGAAATAACTCTTTTTAGCAAATTAGCTGGCTACTGCACATGTGGACGTTTCTGAACAGAATACACAGGAATCAAATCAACTACATATGTGAGAAAAGACAGTGAAGAAGTACAATATTATCTGTTAGAACAAGTCCAGGGGCTGACAGTGAAACAGATCATCCATTGCTCAATTGCAAGTTCAAGTTGAAACTGAAGAAAATGAGACCATCTCGAGACTAGAACTTGTGCACTGAGGACCAATGACTGAAGCCCAGATGAGTTGCAGCATGGTATAATGGACACCATACATGAAGAAATCAAAAGGTTGTTAAAGAGACAGAAAAGAAAGAACAGAATAGAAGCCAGAGGTAAGTCTGAAACTTGTTCTTCAACACAGAGAAGCTAAAATGAATGAAAGAAATAATGATAGAAAGGGGTGGAAAAGAAACTTTTCTTACTTTCTTTTTTTGCCCACAGCACTGTCCTGGTGGGATAGGAAGCTCAGCCTTGCTCCTGGAGAGCTGCTGGATTTGAACCGTAAACCCTGTGGACCACAGTCCTGCACACAACCACTGCGCCACCAGAGCTCAGCTGAAAAGAAAATTTTCAAGGGTGTTTCTAGAAGACAAACTAAGGTTTTATCATAAAATGTGTAAAAACCTGAATTTAACACTCAAAGGAGAGAACATGTTTGGCATTTTTCAAGCTGAAAAGGGGGAAGAAAAACTTCCCACTTCAAATTGCAATAGTGAAGGATTCTATGGGCAAATTTTAAGTGCTGCAGAAAACATCAAAAGATGGAAAAAAGGCATCTTTTGTCAGTTGGTACAAATTCAACCATTTCAAATTAGTTGGATTCAAAGTCAATCCCCATTGAGGGAGCAGACAAGAGAGCAAAAGATGTATGTGCACTGGGCAAATTCCTTGTCAAAAAATCTTTTTAAAGTGTTAAAAAGTAAAGCTGTCACGTTGAGTACTAAGTTGTATAATGATGAAAGCTATCCTATTTTCAATCTCTTCCTATGCATGTGAAAGCTGGACAATGAACGAGGAAGTCCAGAGAAGGGTTGATGCCTTCGAATGATGGTGTTGGTGAAGAATATTGACTCTACTGTGGACTGCCAGAAGAATAAACAAATCTGCCTTGGGAAAAGTGCAGCCAGAATGCTCCTGAAGGGAAGATGGAAGGATTTTATTTCACGCACTTTGGACGTGTTTTCAGGAGGACCCGGTCTCTGGAGGAGGACGTCATGCCTGAGTAAAGTAGATGGTCAGCAAAGAAGAGTATTATGACCCGCAAAGAGATGAATTGACACAGTGGCTGCAACAATGGGCTTACAAATAGCACACACGTGAAGATGGTGCAGGCCCAGGCAGCTTTTCCTTCTGTTATACTTAAGGTCATTGTGAGCTGGAACTGATTCAATGGCACAAAACAGCTACACATTTTAGGGGCTTCCTGAAAACAAAGCATTTTGTGAAAAGGTGTCATGCCCAGTTGAGACTAAGAGAAGACTCATGGGTCCAGCAACTCCTGACTTGAGCTGTTGAAAATTTAACTTGTTGCCTGCCACTCCTTTGCTAGCAGAACTCTGGTAACGGGCAAAAACTGCATTCAATTTGTTCTCGAAAGAACAAGTCAAAATTGTTCTGATTTTCAGAATGTCTTAGCTTTGGGGAAGGCAATTCTAAGCAGAAGCAATTAATATTCTCTCTCTTTACCTTTTGGAGTTTCCAGGTGGTGTAAGCAGTTCATGTGTCCAGCTGCTAACGAAACGGTGGGAGGCTCAAGATCACCCAGGGGTACCTCATGGGAAAGTCCTGGTGATCAACTTCATAAAAGTCACCCTTGAGAATCCAATAGAGCACAGTTCTGCTTCAACACAGGTAGGGCTTCCAGGAGTTGGAATTTACTTGACAGCAACTGGCTAGAAAGTGTTCTGGCTTCTAGAGGGGGTCAACCATGGGTGAGGAGGGACTGCTGATGGGTGGGACTTGATGGAATGAGAGTGGGCAAAGATATCAGACGGAGGAGGCACGGACATCTGCGGAATGGGGTTAGTCTTCTCTCTCGGATGCCAAACCATTGGTTTCATAGGTGACACATTTGCTACTTCCACATAGTGTGTTCCTATACTGGCCATGTTATTTTAACAAGGCTATAAAACTCTAACTCCACAATAAGTCAAAGTTTTGCCACATGCTGCTGTCTTGAAAATCACCTAGCCACAAATATTCTCGGATGCCAACTATAAATACAACATTTAATTTCAATGCATCATAGAAATATACACAAATCAGCACACATTTTTTTCAGAAATAATTTTTTAAATTATAACTTTAGCTTTCATTTTCATCTTAAAAGTCTGTGAAATATCTGAGGTCACTCAATAAAGAGTAAAATGTAAGTTGGTTGGTTGGAAAGATATTTAGAAGATACAGGAACAGAATTTGTGTTTGATATTAGAATGATGTAAAGAAATGAACTATGGGAATGCAATGGCAACAAAAATATAGAAAAAGATAGTAGTGGTGGTTATGCAATACAATTGCATTCATGCTGCCGAAGTGGACCCAGAAAACATGGAGATGACAAATGCTTGGCTATAATATTGTTTGATTTTCTTTTTATTGTGGTATATATGTGTATCTATATAGTGAATATATTTACACACATTCATAAATGTATGTGAGACATATACATTGGCTAATATATGTATATATACTATGATAGATAAATATATGAGGGGGTTTCATAATATGTGTGGAACATGGAATTAAAAAAGGATAGAATATTTTTCAGAAATTCTTTGAAGCTCCCTATATAATATTCATATTATATATAATATACATTGGTTAACATAGAGAGCAATAAATTCTAGTGTATATAGGTAGGTAGGTGAATAGCGATAGACAGATGTTAATATATAAGCAATGATGAGGACATAGATATGAGAGAGTTTCAAAACATTCATAGGAAGTTTTCTCTATCATTTATTTTCATTTTCTACAAACTTTTTAAAACCCTCTTTTTAATACACCACAATAAAAAATAAAGGATAGTATAATGAACATGCCTATGATCTCATGAATCACTTTGGTCTTTTTTATATATATAAATCATTTTATTGGGGGCTCACCAAGCTCCTATCACGATCCATACACGCATCAATTGTATGCAGACCACATTTGCACACTTGTTGCCATCATCACACTCAAAACATCCTCCCTCCACTTAAGACCCCAGTACTGGCTCCCCATATTTCCCCTCCTTCCCCACTCCCCCACCTACCCTTAATAATTTACAAATTGTTATTACTTTTTCATAAGGTACACCACCAATATGTCCCTTCACTCACTTCTTTTTTTTTTTTTTTCTGGCATCACTGCTCTCCGGTGGTGGGAGTAGGAGGCCCAGCCCCACTGCTGGAATTGAACCTCCGTCCCAGGGGGCTGCAGTCCCGTGCACAACCACTACGCCACCGGGGCTCAGCCCCACTCACTTCTTTTAAAGTTAAAAAAACACCCAGGCAAAATGGTTTCTTTGTGAAACAACCAGCCGAACAACAAGATTTAAATAGGAAAGAAGAGCTCATCACCACAGCTGTCAGGGAGTGGTTACCTGCCTTGTGTGGAAAAGGCAACGTATCAACATACCTGCCTCCAATAGTCTATGAAGGCTACTCCTGAAAAGGGTCAATGAGAGAACACCTGTCACTTGCTACTCCCGTAGAGGCTTGAGAACCACGAGGTTAGTTCTACCTTGCCCTCTGGTGGCAATGTGGACCAGGATTATGGTAACTTGATGGCAGTGAATTTGGGTTCGGTTTTGAGCTCTGGGGGCATAGTGGACTGGCCATACAGTGGGCTGCCAACCCCAAGATCGGCAGTTCCAAACCACAAGCCCTTCCACCGGAGGACGATGAGGCTTCCTCTCTTCTTCTAAAGAGTTACAGTTTTACTCTGTCCTACAGGGTCGGTCAGACTGAACAAGGAGCCAGAATCAACTCGGAGTAGCGATTTGGGTGGTGGGCTTTCCGTCTATGTAGATGACCAAAGAAGAGTTAAGCAAATCACACAAAAAGAACAAAATAAAGCCCACGTGAGCAGCACACATGTAGTTTTACATTATGGATTGCTTCCCTTTCTCTTCAAAGGAAAGGAATTTCCATAAAGCAAGTGTATTTACTGTGCATCTGGTATTGGACATATTCAAGATTGCTGTGAAAGGGTTATTTATAACTCAATAGCTACTCTTGTTTACTACATAGATTACATCATCATCCCATACTGCTAGATTAACTCGGCAGTTCCCCTACTTTTATTGCATTAGTTATCAAGTCTGTGGCTCTGGCCAAAAGGCCTTATAAAGAGCAGCCCTGAGGGGAATAAATTACATGCAACTCCAACGTGCTTTCAGTTTTAAGGTTTGTTCCAGCTGGGTCCACCCTTGGACCCATTCTCTCCATTCTTTCCATGAGGCAACCTTCATTCTTGATACAAGTGTCTTTCCCCAAGAAAGAGAGTCCTGCGCTCCGCTGGGACAGATCCTTAGAAACAAGGGAGTCCTCCGCAGACCTAAGGTGGCAAGAATTGCTCTGGACAGGACATTGGCTGATACTGATCGAGTGGGCTTCTGCTCTCCTACTGCTGGTCTAGCAATCAGAACATCCTCTTCAGTGACAACAACCCTTCGGGGGGAAGGAGATTGGAATGAAACCTCTCTCATGGGATGAGTTTGGTGAGACTGTGTCTTCCTTTATTTACGAAACACAGACGGCACGGATCATTCCTCACTCAGCTCTTGACACAAAGGCTGGCGGTTTGAACCCCCTCTGAAGCTCTATAGGAGAAAGTTCTGGTGCTCGTCGACCTCTGTGGAGGTCCCAGTCACTCTTATAGAGAGCTTCTCCTCTGCCACATGGCATCACTGTGGGCTCACACCAACTGAGCAGCAGAGAATCACAACAAAACCAGATGAAGGCTTAACAACCGGAGAACCAACTACCCCTTGTTGGGGAACGTGGGGAAGGACAGGCTAGAGCAATTGGGGAGGCACTCACTGGAGTGGAGGTTCTTGGATGAAATGTCTCAACTTTCCAAGACTCCCGTTTGAAGGGCCTCATTTCTGTGCCCTCTGAGTTTGGTTCTCAAGTCTCTGCTCCTATCCCATGAACTCACCCATGAATTTCCCCCCAAATTCCCTTGCGATCCCTTACTAGAGTGTCTGGAGATTGCAATCAAAGAATTCAGATGAATTCTCCGTTCACAGACTCCGGTCTACCGTTTCTGAGCCGGGTGACCTTGGGTGGCTCTTGCCACTCCGTTCCACGATACAAGTTGTCTCTTACAATATGGATGGTCTGATCCAACCTGTCCTGAGAAAATGATCACATAAACCAGCAAATGTGCCCCCCGCCCCCTCAAGCAAGAGAGGGCTCCAGTTTCCATTGCATGCAGCTTCCTGGAGCCCCCTCACATCTTCTGATCCTTCCATGTGTGTGGAATTGGTTCAGATGGCTGCTGTCTCTATTCTCCCTACATAGACTCAACAAAACATAGACTCAGCAGGAAAGTTGTCCCCTCCTTCCTGCAAAGGAATTTCATCTTGAATCTAGGGGCTTCCATCCAGGGCTCTTCATAGTGTTGTTTGCCTCTCCCCTCCCCCACACCTGCTTTCCACTAAGTGACCAGCAGTGATTCATTCCACAGCAGCAGGAAGCCTGGCAAATGCTGACTCTGGGCCCATCTCTTTCATCTCCAGGAAGCAGCAACAACAAAGAGGAATCTGCCACTGCTCCCTCCCTATCCCCAAACCTGGCTCAGGAAATTTTCCAGGGCCAGGCTGGTTCCACGGAAGCTGTGTCAGAGCTGGCAAAATGAACGTGTGCGCGGATGCAAACACACTCCCCAACAAGCCAGGCCGCCTTTGAACTGGGCTTCATCCCAGGCGGAGTCACATTTCTTACCTGTGAAACCATCTCCTCTAGTTGTACCTGGCTATTCACCACAGCAGGCACTTTGAATCAATTAAAAAAACAAAAACAAAACCTTTCGTCTCAAAAACACTCTGCACTGGGAAGGATTTTTAAACATATTCTAAGGGCTTGGTATAGGGAGAGGCTTCTGGAAAAGACACAGTGGGATGGGGGGCACAATGCTCACTTTGCTACTGATTCTGAGCGGTCTCCCTACAGTCAGCCAGGTAGCACCACTGCCATCATCCCCCCCCCCAACCCTGGACACCCCTCTCCTCCTGGACCCTCTCACAGCAGGATCTCTGGAAGGGTTGTCGCTCAGACTGGCCCCTAAGATCTCCATAGATGCACAAGATTTCAACTAACTCCAACTTTATGATGGACAAAATCATGCTTAAGAGATCCCACAATTGTCTTGTGACTGTCAACCCCATGATTTGGGACATGTCAGTCAATCAACAATGTTCCTGGGAAGTTCTTGCTTTTCTATATTTACGCCCTATGAAAAATGCCCTGCTCCATTGAAATCTTATTATTCATTCACTAAAATTGGTCACTTTAATTCTCATGAAGCTTCCCAATCGTTCTAGAGTCTAGATGAAAGACAGACCCCCAGACTGTGTCCCAGAGATTATGGCTGGATAGAACCCACACGTAGAAGGTCGTGGCATAAAGTAGACATTTTTATTACGCTCTGTGATTATGGGGTTTGAACAGAGCATACCATGGAGGCTTGTTTGGGGTCTCTGTGGGGGTTCACGGAGAGCCTGCGAATAGCTCAAATGGACAAGGGTTGATGGAGGTGGTAGTGGTGATGATGCTGTGTCAGCTGAGAAACAAGGTAGGGGTGTGTGTGTGTGTGTGTGTGTGTGTGTGTGTGTGTGTGTGTTGATCAGGGGATCCACTTTCAAGATGACTTATCTGACACCCCAAAAAGAATGGGGTTGTTCCTCTTAGATGTTTTATATCCAAAGCTGGGTTGCATTACTCTCGTCCTTTGGTTTTAGTGGACGCTGTCGTAAAAGCACTCAGATTGAAGGAAATCGGCAGTCTCCATCAGCTGATGGTGGGGGGGCGGGTGTCAAAGAATTCGAGAGAGCACTTTAACACCACCACAGGCTGGTAGTGAAGTATGAAGAGAGCTGTTGGAAACCACAGGGGGAGAACTCTGGAGACCCCCAGGGACAGTCAGACTAAACATTCACACAGGGATCCGTCATCAAAGCTCCCAAAGCCAGTCTACTTAGTCCCAAAGACTAAGTAGGAGGACCCCTGGGGCCTGCTGAGGAGGTGCCTGTGATTGGAAAGGTCAGTTCAAAGGTCAGTTACTCCCCCCGCTGACCAGTAGTAGCACAGGCCCTGGCAGAGGACACCCCTGTGTACTTTTTCATGAGGGTGGCCCCATTTGGGAGGGATCCAGAGAAGAATAGGCCTAGGTAAAAAGGGGAAATGGAGAAGCAGGGTCCTCTCACATTCTGATGCCTCGCCTGCGAGGACCTGGACTCTGATCATGGTCATTCATGGACGTCCACAGGGCAAGACCCAGACTTGCAACTGCCGTGGCCACTCCCTGTGGTGCTCAGAGTCCAGCAACCTCCAGTGCCTCAGGCCAACCCCTTAGTGTCTGTAGCCCATTCGGAGACAGGGGTTGACCCCAGAGCTGGGAGCTAGTGTGAGAATGGGCACTGGGTGAGCGGGTGCCTTTCTGTACGGAAGGAAGGTCCATGCCCACAGCAAGTACACCAAGTGCCCAGGGTATTTGTGCTTCCTTCTGGTGTGACTCACAGGACAGCTCAACAAACCCACAAGCTGAGCCACATGGAAGAGACAGGGGTCTTGAAAGAAATGGAAGAACCAGAAGAAGAGGTTCAACTTCAAAAAGTCCCCTTCTGAAGAGCCCAGTCCAGAGGGTGGGCTGGATGTCTGGTCAGGCAATGGCTTTCATGTTGGCTCCCACTCAGTGGGCTCACTGGAGTCGGCTCCTACATCACAGGGTTCCCAAGAGCTGCCTTTTCAGAAGTAGGGCATCAGGGCTTCCTCCTGAAGTGCTCTGTGTGGGACTCAAAGCTCCAGCCATTTGGCTAGCTGGTGAGTGCATTAACCATTTGCATTCCTCCAGTCTGGATAACAGCTGAGGGAGATAGAAGCACTGAGGGAGACAGCATCCACAGGGAAGATATGGTTGGTTAGTGGCCCGTTCCACTCAGAGCCAATGGGAAGTGTTACAAAGGTGGTGTTTGAGCCGCCTGGAGTCAAGCAAACTTGACCATCTTCGGCAGTTAGATTTTTATGTCCACTTGACCTTGTGTGAACACGTCCAGGTAGAATCCAACCTGCCAATCAGGTCACCGTCTGATGATGCCTCCTTGCGGGAGTGACCTTTCTGTAAGAGAGAAACTGGGAACTTCTCCTTCCTGTCTGGCCCTTGGCCTTCCTCCTTGCTGGAACATAGCTGGGAGCCCGTGTCTGCCTCCAACCCACATGTTCTAGCCTTTCTGAATTTAGGGTGGCAACTGGTGGACTCCTCTATGAAAGGCCACTTAAGTCAGCATGACCACCCTCTTCTCTTCTCTCCCTTTATTTACGCCCACTCTTTTTACTTCAGGGGCAGACTGAGAAGCCCTACTTCTTGTGAGATCGGGTACCATGGTTAGGATGGATGCATCTGATCTGCTTGTAATGTAGCTTAGACAATGGACCCAGAACTAAGATTGTCTTTCCGCACGTTGACCGCTTGATTATGGAGGCTCTGGTGATGAGGAGAAGTTAAAGTCCAGCCATGCACTGCAGTGGCCAGAAGTTCCTTTCAGGAGGCCTAAGCTGACAGAGAAGCCTCTCCCCTCCCCTCCTAGTGAAGAGGGAAAGAAAAATATCACAGCCCTGTGACAACTTTCCCCAAAGAAGCATTCTTTCTCTTCTCTGCCTTCAGATACCTTGAACCATCGGGCTCAGGATTGGAAGACCTCTTTGGTTCTCCCTTTTGCAGGTTCTGCAGAGCAACTGCTAGGTGTTCTCATTCAAGGTGGTCACCACCAGGGCCTGCTGGCTGCTTCTGAGCATTCTACTCCACTCATCCAAGCGGGACCCTCATTTCTGGCCCTGCTCCCTTGAAGCTGGACTGGCCCTGTAATGGTCTTCACTGAATGTGGGAGAAGCGGCATTTTGCCAGGGCTAGACTCTGGTTTTAAGGGTCTTGGCATCTTCCACGTTCTCTCTGGAGAAAAACCCAAGGTCATGTAAGATGTATGAAGAGCCTGCCACCATACTATGAGGAAGCGCAAGGTTGCCATGTGTCAAGGCTACATGAAGCACCGAAGTAGCAAACTGTCAGAAAGCAAAAGAAAGAACCTAGGCATGTCAACCAGCCCCCAGCTCTTCAAACACCAACTATGATGCCCCACCTTAAACATAAGTGGCAGAGTCAAGTCATGCCCTCCGTGTCCTTTGTGTCAAAATTTCTGCTCTCAAACCATCTGGGGAAAATAGAATTGTTGTTTGACGCTCCTTGGTGTGTCTTATGTAGCAACCGAGAAATGAAGCAGCGGTCTAGCACTTTGCTTAGGAATGTGGGAATACTTCCTGTTGACTACCTTCCCCTCAGCTTTTTGTAACCTCAGCAGAAAATGAGACACACATAATCCTATTTTAGTACCCTGTTTGCATACATTTCAAAATATTCTGTGAAAATGTAGATGCGATGTTTTGTTAACCTTTAGCAGCCTCTCTTAAAAGATACTATCATCAGGCCCTAAAAGCAAAAACCAGACAATCAGCTTCTAACATGTTGGGGCCTAGGGCAAGAGTACAAGTAGGGCCCCACATACCATATGTCTAAATATTTAAAGACCATAAATCAGGCTAACAACCAATTAAATACAAGATGCATCTTCCAGCTTTGACAGGGATTTTCTTTCTTTCTTTTTTTCCTCAATGACCGTGAAGGTCAGGTTCAAATGTAGAGTTCTCTGGCTCTCTTGAATTCCACAAAGGAATAGGGTAAGGTTGGGAGAGCTCCTGGTCTTTGTTCCTATTTTATCCTCTCACCCTCAGCTCCTCTCCGTGCTGCTCCATGCTCCATGTATGTCTTTCCTGACATACCTATGGACCTCGAAGTACACATAGCCAAGTTCCATCCACTCTCATCGCCAGGAATGTAATCCAGAGGGGTGTGTGTGTGTGTGGGGGGGGTGTAATATGCCCATAGCCCTGTGGACTTCATGACCCCAGAGCACTGGGATGCAAAACTGAATGAAGGACAGAGCACAGCTCTCTGAAAAATGGAGAAGAAGAGAAGGATTTCCCACCTGGATCTAGGTGAGTGTTGGTCTAAATAAGTCCAGTGAGGCCATCCCAGCAGGCTTGGCATGACCAAAGGAGATGAACTTTCGGAGAAGCCCAAATGTTAGAAGGACATAGGGAGTGGTAGGGGGTGTTCAACATAAGAAGAAATACAAATGCAAGATGAGGACAGAAGACCAAAGGCTAAAGTCTGACTTGAACAAAGTTAAAACTTTGTCAGTTGCTTCCCCCTCTGTGCAAATCTATCTTCCTAAGTAATTTCACATGCATTTTCCGGTTGCTTCTACTTTCATTGAAAATTTTCATCTGATTTAGCATTTATCGGTTGTATCCCTTTTGTTTTCATGTGTACTTAGTGTTGTATTTATCTGAGTCAATTTGTGCTAACTTCACCCAGATTTGCAATTGCTTTTCCCCATCACCAAAATGTCTACTATCCAAAAGGGACTTTTCCTGTCTCTTTATACATTCCTGATAACCATGAAAGAACTTAATTTCTGTGTGTATATGGATCCCTTATTATGAAAAGTCAGATATAAATCATTTATAAATATACATATTTGACTTTTTATAATAAGGGGCCCATATAATATTTATCTTCTTGAGATTTATTTAATTCCAGATTTATCCACTTTGTAAGATATATCATAGATGACTCATTATTCTTTAGATTTCTGTAGCATTTCTCAGTATAGGGGTATCACAATTTGTTTATCGATTCATCCACCAATGGGCACTTCAGTCGTTTCCATCTTCTTGCTTTTATGGATAATGAACACAGGTTTGCATGTGTCTATTTGTGAGATCCCAGAGAGTGAGATTGCTGGATCATGTGGCATTTCTATGTGTAGTCTTTGAGTATCATGCTGCTTTCCATAGTGCTTCTATAGACTATTTTACAACTCCATCCAGCAATATATGTATTCCAATGCCTTCCAGACCTCTTTAGCATGTGTTGCTTTCTACTTATTTTTAAATTGTTGCCATTTTGAATGGGGAAAGATGATGATGTCTCATTGTCTTCTTGACTTTCACCTGTCTAATGGCAAATTATTGTGAACACATTTTCATGTAGGTACTGGAGACTTGAAAATGACCTCTTCGGTGAAGTGTCTATTCATGTTCATCACCCATTTAAAAAAACTTGATTACTTGACTTTTTGTTGCTGAGCTGTTGAAGTTTTCTTCATATATTTTAGACATTAGACTTTTATTGAATATGTATTTGCCAAAGCTTTCCCCCCAATCCCCCAATCTTTTTAACTCTCTTGGTAAAGTCCTTGGGTGAGCATCCGCATTTAACTTTTAGGAAGTACCAAGTTATTTATCTTATGCCTTTAGTACATTTTTAATCTTGTTTGATAAGCTAATGGGGCCCAAATTAGATCCCCTAGTTTTGACTCTGTGCCATCTTTCAGGCGCTTGGTAGTTTTCACCTTAATATTTAGACCTTTGATTCAGTTTGAGATGGACCCATGGTTACACGACGCTGAGCAGCTGATTGCAAGGTCAGCAGTTCGTAACTACCAGCTGCTCCACCGGAGAAAGACCAAGCTTTCTTCTCCTGTAAAGAGTCACAGTCTCAGAAACTTCCAGGGGCAGTTCTACCATGTCTTGTTGGGTTCCCATGCATCGGAATGAACCTGATGGCAGTGTTTGGTCCCTTTCCTTATAAACCCAGAGAATAATTTCTCCATTTCATTAAAGAACATGGCCTTCAGGTCATCTGCTGAGCAGACCCAGATGGCCATCCTGTTTCTGGCAGTCCACTTACCGTCCAGAAGTCTCCTTGTTCAAGGTTTCCATCATTTCTCCTTCCATGGGGTGTTTGGCCTCATTCTTCATCCTTCTGTTTGCTGTTCCAGGCTCTGAGATGGTCACCTCTATTGGTTTTCAGCTTGACCTATTGTTGTAAGGAGATGACACTATGGGCCTTTTTAAGCATCTGTCTTCGGTTGTTTCCACTTTGCAGAGTTTCAATGGTGGCTTTTTTTTTTTTTCAGAAATACACACAGGCTTCTTTTCCCAAGATACCTGTAAGTTCACTTAAAGTTCCAACTTTTCGGTTAACAGTGAAGAAAGTTAAGGAGATGGAGACTTAGCAATAGTGCGGGGCAGGTTGATCTATATTTTCTTGTATATTCCTGAGCCTGGTGGTGGATTACTGTGTACCTAGAAGGTATTTCTGAGAGTGCTGTTTAAAAATCGTTATCTCTATTGTTAACTCTGGATCAGGAAACCAAAGTGAACCTTCACATTTTACAGATGGCCTGGGGCTGGCAGGAATCACCAGTATTCTAAACAGAATTGACAAGAGCCAAAGGAATCTTGACAAACAGGAACAATGGGATACAAACCTGAGATTTAATCAGCTACACAGGGATTTATGTGAAGAGACCTGAAGGATTTACAGTTCATTGTAAGTTTTTTTATGAGCCACAGAACAGTTGTCCAAAAGTGTTAGCAGGACTTTAGAATGCAACAAGAGAAGGCAAACAGATGGATCAATGAAGGTGCACACTGTACACTATGTCCGCCAAAGCACTTCTTAAGGATAATGCCTGGAGTTTTGAGTTCTTACTTTAAGAAGTGAATGAATAACAGGATCAGGGATGGAGAGAAGTAACTCAAAGGCTGATGCCTCTGGAAACCTTTGAAGAAGCTCAAGCATTTGAGTCTGAAGAGACTTAGAGGAGACTTGTCAACTATACTCTCGTATTTGACAGGCAATAATGGGGAAAAGGTCATGGTGACTCAGTGGCAGAACCCTCAACATCCATATGGAAGATCAGGTTCCATCCATAGCCACTATCTGTCTCTTAGTAGGGATGCTGAGCAGGTTTCAATAGGGCTTTCAGACTAAAATGGACTAGAAAGAATGGTCTGGGAATCTCCCTCCCCTTCCTCCTACCCCCTGCCCCAGATTCTGTCAATGAAAATGCTATGACCTCCAAAGGTCTAAACTGCAGCTCATCATGGAGATGACACAGAACTGGACAGCATGGCACTCTTGTGCAAGTGTTCTCCAGGAGTTGGGGTCCAACATCATAGGCAGAAAGGCAATAGAATTCTTCTAAGGCAAGGAGAGTATGTCACTCCTCAGCTTCTGTAAAGCGTATGACCTTGAAAATCCCATGTGGCATTCCTACTCTGTCCTATAAGGTTGCTATGCAGTGGCACGAACAGGACAAAAGTCATTACTGCTGAGTGGATTTCACCTCATGGCAGCCCCATGATTGCTCCACAAGAGTTTCTTGATTGTAGGTCACACAGATGCAGGTCATCAGGACCGGTCCTTTGCGTGTCCCCCTGTTGGTGCCCCAGATGGGTTTGAACCATCAGCCTTTAGGCTAGTGATTGAGTGCAAATGATTTGTACTGCCTTTCCAAAATCATGCCTTAGAGTTACCCTGTAACTGTCGACTGAAGCTTTTGGAGAGAGAGAGAGCGCGCGCAAAAAAGGGAGGGGGGTGAGGAGAGAGAGAGAAACCAAGGAGATACAATTACCTCAAGACACTGGAGAATCCTTAATGGTGGAAATTTCAAGTATCATGGCAGACTGCAATGCTCATCACATTGTCCCATGAAGGCAGCTGCCCCCACAGTAACCAAGAGATGACTCAGGTCCCAGAATTAGATGACTTTTCCTCCTTGACTTCAGAAGGTTTGTAATAAATCAATACCTAACTCTGTTGCACCCAGACTGACGTTCTGGCTTTTTCACATTGGCAACAACACCCTGTCTTTTCACTGTAATATAATCAGAATAAAATGAACTCGTTTTCCATATGGTCAGGTGTGCAGAAAGTCCATGTTCTTATTCATTTTTCCTGGATTGCGGGTCTTGGTATGTTTCAAACAGCTGCATGGCTCCAGGTCTCTGATTTGCAATGATGAGATGTTGCAATGGCCAGGGATTGACGTCTTATCCTCATTCCTCCATAAAACCCAGAGCTGTTATAAAAACTGCCTATTCTCTAGAAAGTATACCTCTATTATTTTTCATATACACAATGTGGCACCTGCAAAGATATGTCTGTGCTGACCTTGTAAAAGCTTAACTTGGCTTTTCTTTTCATGGCAAAGAGCACATTTGATGAGAATCAGATGGAAGTTGAAGTCATAAGTGGGGCTTTGCCAAAGTAGTTGTACTTCAGGGATGGGAAAATAACAACAATGGATGCATGTGTTCTTAAGCTGAAACACTAATTATTGTGAAACGGACTCTTCCCGAAGCAACAAAAGACCATATAAATTTACATGAACTCAGAGAGCTCTTGAGTGTTGGGAGACTTGCAGGGATGGATAAGAAAATCCCTAGATGCATAGGAGGCTTTCTGGTGTGATAGGCTCTGCCTTGGACCTTAAGGTCTGCAGTTCAAAGCCACGAGCTCCTCTGCAGGAAAAAGTATGGAATTTTCTACTTTCATTGCAGTCTTAGAAATCCATGGTGGTAGTTCTCATGGGTCCTGAAGCATCACTGTGAGCTTGAATCTGCTTGATTGCAGTGAGTTTGGTTTGGGTTTGGTGTGTATATGCATCTTTATGACTCGGGTTGGTGGTGCATGCATATGATTTGCGCAAAACTATTACATTAAAGGTTGATCCGCTGACTTCACCCAGCAGTACCAGGAAAGAAAGAACTGTTGAACTTTTGTTGCAATAATGACAGTGAGGAAAACCCCCAAGGAGCAATTCAACTCCGGCACACGGGGATGACCTGGGGTCACCATGAATTGGAATCCATTCGATGGCTCTAAATTATGTCCCAGGTTAGGCATAACTGAGAACTACAACAAATCCCAGCGGTTATCAGAGGATCAGTAGGCTATGTTCATCCTAATCTTTCTGTTCCCAGCTGGGAATGAGAACAGAAGTCTGCGGCCTTCATTAGAAGGTATCAGAATATCAAGATGAGTTTCATGGCACCGGGTCACAGGAGAAATTATGACTGCATTTACTTTTCTGCCTCCCAGGTTCCTTTCTTTCTCTATTAAAAAAATACCTTTTCAATGTTTGAAAGATTGCTGACAGTTTGAGAACAGACGCAGTCCCAAGAACGCCATATTTATGAACTTACATCATTGATGAGCTATTGGTAGGAACTAATAGGGAAATAGTGTACTTTGTCTTCTCTAAAAAGCAGTCAGGAAATTTTCTTCTGGGGGGAAATAAAGAATTTATCCTCTGGCTTTGAAGGGCACCCTTTCTTTACCTCCCCTCCTTCATTTATTTATTCTTTTAACTACTTAGAAGTGGAAAATAGGACCATGACAGCACATATGTTGGATATAATTAGAGGGCCCACAAAATGGAGCAATTAACGCATGAGTCACAACAATGGGCGTCGACATACCATGATCATGAAAGTGGCTCAGGAAAGGGCAACATTTTGTTCGGTGATGCACAAGTGCAGGCTACCCAGTATGCAAGATAATCACAGGTTTGTTGACATTTACTTACCCATAGATGTAGTGAAAAATCTACACAATTGAACCCCTAGGTAGTATCTTGATAAATGGAGAAAAGATTGAAGTCAGGGATACACAGTGAGCGCTCATGGAAGTAACAATCAAGAATTGAAAGACTTGTTGCATTAGATAAGTTTGCTCACCGAAGACCTCTTAGAGTACTGAAAAGCAAGGATGTTACTTTGAGCACTAAGGCATGCCTGACTTGAGTCCTGGTATTTTTAATGGCCTCCTATGCAAATTGGACCTCGGATAAAGAAGACCGAAGAAAGATCCATACATTGGACACATGGCATTGGTAAAGAAGATTGAAAGTAGCATAGATGGCCAAAAGACCATACAGGCCTGTCTTGGAAGAAGTACAGCCAAAATGCTTCTTAGAACCACGGATGGCAAGACTTTACCTCGTATACTTTGGACATATTGTCAGGAGAGACCAGTCCTGGAGAAGGACATCATGTTTGATAGCATAGAGGGCCCGTGAATAAGAATTGACACTGTGGCTGCCACAATGGGCTCAATAGAAGAACAAGTGTGAGGATGGCGTACGGCTGACAGTGTTTCATTCTATAAAATGAGGCGCTACGAATCAGAACCGACTTGGTGACACGCAGCAGCAACGACGACGACAAACAATTTCACGCGGGCTTCACCGCATCTTTGATTGGATACAGAGAAAGGCCTGTTTTGAGGGGGAAACCGTTTTGTGAATCTGAGAGCAGATACAGCAGCTGGTGCTTCCACATTCATCTTGCCCTGGGCTTCCTCCGAGGTGAATTGTGTCCACAGCATTTAGTGAGAACTCACACTGTGCTCTAGGAACCTTGGTGGGGTTGTGAGCCAACATCAAGGTCAGCAGTTCAAAACCACCAGCAAGCCTGAGGGAGAAAGATGGAGCTATCTACTCCCATCATTGTAGTCTTAGAATCTAAAGAAGTCCTACCCCATCACATAGGGTCTGAGTCGGCATTGACCCGAAGGCAGAGAGCTTTGTCTGTCTGTTTGTTGGGCTATTCTGTGCCAGCCGAGTCTCGGGTGGTGCCAGTGGTTAGTGCCCTTGGCTATTCCCTAAAAGGATGGAGGTCAGAGTGCTCTTGGACATGCCTTGAAAAAAAAGCTGGGTGATCCGTTTGTGGAAAAGTGGCCACTGAACAGCCTATGGGGCTCAGCTCTTCTCTGATATCCATGGAGGCAGCTTGGTGACAAGTGTTCCTTGTTTCATTCGGTGCCATCAAGGAGCTATGCACAGGCATTGTCCACAAGGGTCCCAATTGTCCTTTACACTATTGACCCCAAACTCAGCTCTTCCCTGAGCCCATAGGAAGGTTTAGAGTTCCTTGTAGGCCTCCTCATGGAAAGAAAGAGTGGAGAAATTTTGGGTTTTACCAAGACGAAAAATTATAACAGTTGGACTCAGAGAAGACCCAGAAAATGTAGAAAAATGCATCCTGGGGTTCTATGCGAGGCTTACCTGCTCAAACTACAGATAAACTCTCAGGGGTGGGGCACATTCAACCTTGTTTTCAGCTGCCATGGCATCTACCCAGAGATCTCCTGTGATTCTGTGGACAAAGTCAGGCCAGTGTAGCCCAAATGGCTTGCACTGATTGACTTTCAGAAGTAGATTACCAGGCCTTTCTTATGAGTCTTATTCCAAAAGCTCTGCCGAAACTCCGTTTGACAGCAGCACAAAAATCTCCCCTGAGAGGTGGACCAGCACTGTGTGGGACATGGGTCTCTGGTGTCCTGCCTGGAAGGCAAGCAGCCGACCCCTGGCCACCACTGCCATCTTCCATTAGGAAGCGCTGATGTGTCTGTGGGCAGCGATGGTAAGATTCTGCCTTGGTGACAGTGACAGCAACCTGGATGGAAGCAGGAGGCAAAAGCAAAGGCAGAAATGGGTTTCTAAGGGTCACTGGAGGAGCCTTGGTGGTAGAGTGGGCCACATGTTAGGCTGTCAACCACAAGGCTGGAAGTTTGAAGCCACCAGCTGCTCCTGGGGCGAGAGATGAGACTTTCTGCTTCTGTTAAGGAGAGCCCATCTTGGAAACCCACGTGGGCAGTTCAAGCCCACTCTAGAGGATCTTTACGAATCTGGATCGATTGGATGGCAGTTCAGTAGGGTTTGTGTTTTAACGGTTCTGCTCAGCTGCCATTCCTTAATTGCTCTCTGATGTTTTCTTATCCTCGACGAGTCCTGAGGCAGACTCTAAAAACTCCATGGTCTGAGAGCCCCAGTGAAAGATTTATTCCAACCATCCCACTTTCCCCAGAAAAAATGGAGGGAGCCTGCTGAGCTTCAGATTGGAGTTAGGGACTGACAAGTCTCGTCTTTCTTCCGCTCTCTGCCTGTGCCCACAAAGCTACCAGCGCTGCAGACGTCTCTGCGAAAAAGCAGCTCGGGACATGTGGCCAGAGAGCTTGCATGAATAGCTATCTTTGTGTATATTTATTGAATACAAATATTTATTGAAAACTGTGCTTGAGGCAGATCTATGACCCGAGCAGATATGACTCCTTCCTTGCGGGGTTTGCATTTTAGTGCGAGGAGGCTGACCAAAAACAGGAAGTATAGCCTCTCTGTGACTTCTGAGTCCTACTTCACAGGAGTGTTCTTGGAGAGATAGGGAGTGGGCTCAGGGCTCTGAAAGAGAGGGAAGGGGCTTCGCTGTGGTGTGGCATGTGGCACACGCCTTGGGCACCCCTGGGCACCCTACTCGCCATCACTGTTTCCACCTGTCAAATACTACTTGCCAAGTTAAAGGGAATCGCCAAGGATGCCAGTGCCTGTAGCTATGCCTCAGAGACAGGAACAAACCCGACATCGCTTCTCGAGGGTGGGGGACGAAGCTGACTCTCTAGGTTTCCTTTCCGGGCTCTGGAGTGGAGAGAGTTGTGACTTTGGGGGGTGGCGGATTCCTCCACGGGGGATCGTGGAGGAGTTCGCAGGGACCGACGGACACCGATGCCCAGATGTGGAGGTGGCTTCTTGTGGGAGCAGAGAGGGCAGTGTACCCTGTGCTCTCAGTCTGGATGCCCTAATAAGGTTCGTCTATCTGGCCTGCTCGGGGTCTGGTTGGGAGAGGACTCCCTGTTCTCTCTGGCAGGCACCGCGACGTCGTCGGTGTTAGGATTTCTGAGCATCACTCAGTGTTCCAGCCAAAGACCCCATGTGACCTTCCTGGGAGGAGACAGCCGGCCGGCTTCCCATTTCAGGCCCTGGCACCAGACTATCAGCTGAGACACAAGCAAGGAGACCGGGGTTGGGTACGGCGGGGATTTGAGCTGTATATGGGCACCTTTTCTGAAGGCGCTTCAGCTGAGTAATTGAAAAGGCCACAAAAATAAAGAAACAGAGAGGCTTGCGGATTGAAGGCATTTGTGTGGTGCTGTTGTGTTCTTCAAAGCACGTAATCTTACAGCAGCTCCTGTGGCCCTGCATACAAGCCACTCCTTGCTCCTTAAGAGGAGAAAATGGGGAGAAGCTCCCTCCCACCTGGGGCGAGGACAGAGGTTTGATTGCCTTTTCTCTTAGGTCTTTGACACACCTAAGGGATGTATTGGGAAGGGTCAATTCATTGCCCCTCTGTCCAGAGAGAGCTGAGACCTAGGTGCGGGCACAGGGGCCATCCTGGAGGCGGTCAGGTTCCTGGTTTCTGTCCAAAGCCTTCCCCCATTTGACTTCCAGGGAGTAATGTTTGCAAGGCCTTATTTGTCTCTTGCAAGTGAAAGACTGGATAGAGGGAGGTTCTTTTGTTTTGCTTTTTGTTTTGGGTGGAGAATGGGGCTGAGATGGTGCGTTTTGCTATTTATTTACTCGAGAGTTTTACTGACCTATAACCCACAATTCAATAGCTCAAACAATTGTGCAATAATTACCACAATCAATTTTTAGAACATCTTCTGCTTTCGTGTGCTCATGGTCAGAGGCCCTCCATTTCCCCCCTTGGCCATGACCCCAGGGAACGACTAATTCTGTTAACATCCCTCTAGTTCTACCTGCCTTGGGTTGCATTGAAATAGCATGTTTTAATTTGCATTGTAAGGACAAAAACTTCTCTGGGAGAGGGGAAGGTAGGGCCAGGGAGAGCTTCTTCGCGTCTGAACGGGGGTGGGCGGAGGGGCAGATCTTGGAGTTTGGCTTTCATGTGAAAGCATTCTCTACCTGAAGCGGCGTGTTTACTAAATCACCCAGGTGTGATCCTTCACATGCATCCACATGCCGAAGAACCTGGCAATGCCTCGGGCCCAGGCGCAGCACATGCTTTGCCTGCACGGGTCCCACACAGGTGTGTTTCGCAGAGTTGTGTGCCCGAGAGCAGGTTTAGACTCGTGCACCCTGGGCACGTGACTTTCAATCCCGCTCGGTCATCAACTGGCTGCTTGACCTTGGACCAGTCTTCACACCAGAGACCTTTTGTCCATGCTCCTTGAAAAGGGTGGGGGAGGGGGTAAAGGGGGGGCCCCTAGATCAAGGCTCCTGTTTCTCAGACTCTGCTCCAGTGTCACCTTGACTTCCCTCTCAGCACTTCTAGCTTTTTTCTTTTAAGAAACAATAAGATAAAATAATATTACACATGGCAATAAAAAACCACAAAGGACCATAGTCACAGAGTTGATTTGACTCTTAAATCTTCTCCTACTCCAGCTCTGAACTGCTTCATAAGGTGTCCTGGGTGGTGCTTTGTATGGAAGCATTTAACCTTGCCTTTCTTTGGCCAGGTGACTGAATCGGTTCAAACTGTGGTACTTTAGTCAAACCCAATGCCAACTTGATTCTGACTCATGTCTACTCTATCTAGCATCTCTACAGTAACACATAGCCTCATTTTTCTCTCAAGAAGCAGCTGGTGGATTTGAACCACCCACCTTGTGGTTAGCAGCCCAATATTTATCCAACAGCACCACCAGGGATCCTTTGCAGCTTAGTAGCTCAGGGCAAACCATTTGAACCATTCAGGGGCACCTCAGTAGACAGATATATTATAATGAATAGAATATAGTACCATATAATACCTTACCAGACTATAGAAACCTCTGCAATACATTACAATATACGACAGTAGTAATAGAGGACAACATAAAATGATATTGACTTGGTAAGCTCAAATTTAAAATCAGTTCTTAATGCCTCTGTCTGAAAATACTTGAATCAGGTGATTTCTGAGGGGCCTCTTACTACTGATAATTTGTGACTCTATCACTCATTGAGTAGCATTGGGCAATGCTTGTGAAGACTGCTGGCATAACCTTGTTTATTTAAAAGCTTAGGGGGGAAATAGCGAACATTGGCAGTTAGAAAGGCACATTCTTCAACTGGCTCTTCATTGACCTAGAAAGCAAAACACCCCCACTTGACGGATGTGTGTTGATCTGGTGACATGCCAGGGTGGGAGAGATCCCTTCTACTAGTCAAATGTAGTGTTACTGTCTCCACTCAACGCTACTCACAGTGTCCCTGGCCACTGAGACACACTAAACCAGGTGAGGCCAGAACTGGCCCCCGATGCACTGGTGGGCAGAAGCCTGGAGAGCGGCAGCAGCCTTTTTCCTTGGTCAGGTGTGGATCTAATACCTGCATTTCTTATGACTCATCCTTGGAGGTGCACATAGGCACGTTGATGCTCACGGAGAGGTTGGTTGTTGAATCCATACAACCACCACCCAAGAAGCAAGTCCTGGAGCTTTGTGTCTAAAAACCCATCCACCAAGGACCCTCTAGGGCAGTTCTCCCCTGACACACATAAGGTGACGTCTGTGAAGGACCGCACCTGGGTGACATTGGATGTGCAGCTTCAGAGAGACTGTTTTCCCACAAAATCTGAACTCTAGCACCAGCGCCCCTCAGCCCATCCTGGCTAAGAAGAAACGATCCCTAGGGCTTGCCCTCCTCCGTTGAGTTGGGGTTGAAGCCACAGCCACCTTGAAGTCCTATTGATTCAGAGAAAGTCTAAAGCTCCAGGATACAGGGAAGAAAGGGAAAACCCTATTACATCTGGGTTAAGTGGGGTTCCATGAGTCAAGTAAAAGGATCAGAAGAGCTGATGGAGCTGGGTGGAGGAGAAGGTTATGGGAGTTCAACAGAGCCAGAGTCTCTGTCAGCCAGCAGGGGTTCAGGAGATCTGATGTGAGTACCACCTCTGACTTCCTCTGACCTTCCTATCTCCATGAGACTGAGGTTAGACAGGTCTCCAGCCTCTCTCCTTCTTTACCTTCCCTGACACAAACCATTCTTCCCATGGCACACACCTTCTATGCTGGGGTCACAATGACCACCCCGAACTCAGACAATACTCAAAATGTAGGGGGTCTATTTGGGAAGTAAGCAGGTCGGCACAAGTTAGAATCAGTAAAGAATCAGGATAAAGTCTTTGTTTGCAGCAATAGATCTCAGTTAGCCACCAAATCTCTCTTCGCTGACCCTCAGCCTCTCAGTCACATGGTTACTTAGCTTCTGTCTCCTTGGACCAGGAAGTTCACCCAGGGTTCTGCCTCACAGTCTCCATATTGCTTCTTTGCTGTGTTGCATGGACTCTTTGCTTTGACCTCTGGTCTCTGTCTGGCTTCTGCGTTCTGCTCCATGGTCTCCATGCCACAGCCTCTGGTGCCTTTCTTCGGTCTTGACCTCTCACCAATTCAGACAGAGATCTTGACTGCGCAACTGGTGGCTCCTCTTCTCCCCATCCTGGAGTTCTCTCTCTGTTTCCGAGATGGCTGCTACACACAGGGGAACGGCTTTGATAGGGGTGTGGCTGGTCTTCTTGTAGATCATAGCCCCAAGGAGATAAAAGGCGGTGACTTCAGTTACATTCTCCAGGAAGGTGGAGATTTGGACTCCACCTCCCATGATAGAGAACTCCTTCCAAAACAGAACTCTAACCATGATCATCGTGGGTAGAATTTATAATACATCACAAAAAGGGATTGTGGCTAGCAGAGCCGTATTGAGCGACAGACCGCCATCTCAGGGGTCTAGCCTTCTCTGTTCAAACTGGGACAGGGCTGCAGATGGGACTCATTCATCAATCACATTATGCCTAACATGACTTTCTTAAAGGTCTTTACTATGGAGCCCAGCTAAAGTCACGGCCATCAAGTCAATTCCAAATCCTAGTGGCCCTGCAGAGTAAAACGACCTCAGAGGGCTCCCAAGGCTGGACGGTTTTACAGAAGCAGAGTGCTGTGTCTTCTGTTTTCTTCAAAGAGTCACTAGTGAGGTCAACCCTGACCTGGTGTCCAGCAGCTTTGTCCTTTAACCGTCTCACTCCTATTCAACCCCTAAAGCCAAACACATTGCCTTCGAGATGATGCCCACTGGGATGGGTAAAACTGCCCCTGTTGATTTTTGAGACCGCAACTCTTTCTTTTTGCTCTGGGGGAAGCCCCTTATTCCTTATCACCTTGGTGATCTTTTTAAAAATTAATTTAATTGTGCTTCTTACAAATCTTCTAACATTCCATCATTCAATTGTATCAAGCATATTTGAAGATAGATTGCCATTAACATTTCTGAAACATTTTCTTTCTACTTGAGTGAGCCCTTGGTATCAGCTCCTTGGACTCTTCAGCCCTCCTGCCCCACCTCACCATTCCCACCCTTGTGAATTCTTGATCAATTTTATGTTATTATGGTTATTCCATGTCTTGCACTGTCGGTTGTATCCCTTCACCCACATTTCTGTTATTCACCATGCCCCCCCATGAGGGGCCTATATATCTAACCTTGTGATGGATTTCTCCTTCCTCCCTCTCCCCCTGCCCCTCTCCCTACCATTCCTAGTCTATTCTCATGATATCGCTACTCCCACTACTACTCCTGAGGGTTTTATCTGCCCTGAATTCCATGTGTCAGGAGCTCTTATTTGTATCAATGTGTGTACTCAAGCCTAGCTGGATTTGTGAGGTAAAACAGCCATGCTAGTGGGGGGAGGGGGAGAGAAAGCATTCAGGAACTAGAAGAATGATGTCTGCTTCATCAGTGCGATGCCACACCCTGCTTGAATCATCCCTTCCTTGTAACCCTTCTGTGGGGGGATGTCCCATTGTCTACAGATGGGCTTTGGGTCTCCACTCCTACCCCCCTCATTCTCAATATAATTGTTTGTTTTGGATCTTCTGATATCTGATACCTGATCCTGTCAACACCTCATGATCACACAGCCTGGTGTGCTTCTTCCATATGGGTTTATTTGCTTGCCTGCGGGACACCACTCTCAGGAGTAGAAAGCCCCATCTTTCTCCTTCAGAGCCGCTAGGGGTTTTGAACTATAGCCTTGCAGGCAGCAGCCCAAGGTGTAAGGGAAATGTGCGCTTTAAACCGCAAGACCGACGTGTGGGAGCAAGACCCTCATTCGCACCGCAGAGTCTCATCGCACGGTTCTTTCTCCCCCACTCAACAAGAAGACAGTCCCTGGATACCAGGCTCTGCTCTAGAAGGCGGAGTTATGGGTGCAAGCCAAATGGACAACCTGTGCCTGCGAGGGCTGCCCGAGCCCATTCTGTCACTTGTCCCTTGCTGGAATCATTGTCCAGGATTCCACCCTCTGAGGAGGGGATGTGCAACTGGCTTGTTTCCAGGGGAAATGATAGCCACTCAGACACAGGTTTTAAATTAGCATTGGCCTCAGAACAACTGGGTTCAGAGGTGCTGTCTCTCCCGTGGGCTGGCTTGATCCTCCCTTAGAACAACTGTCTGCAGCCTTATCTGGGGCAGGGTTAGGGTTAGGGCACTTCCCACACAGTGGGAGGATTAAGGGAGGAAGCCGCTGGTAGTGCTTGGTGTGCCGCTTGGCACAGAGTAAGTGCTCAATAAAGCACCACTCTCTCCCTGGTCTGTGGCTGTGTTTGCCAGCTGTTTGGTTTCCATGGGCACTGAGTCTGCAGGAGCTTCGGTGGGATTTATACCATCAGACATTTCCTCTGTCTGGTGATCCTGTGAGCAGGTGCTGGTGCCGGGGGAAGAGCCTGAGGCCTGGCTGGCTGGCCAGCTGTCCCAGGTCAGCAGATGGCCAGGGAGCTGCCTTCACCTTCAGGCTGACACCCGTCCTGAGGACTTTTGCTGTGAAGACTTGACCATTCGGGGTAAGAAGCCTCCCCACCTTCCCAGTTCCCGTTTCAGGCTCTCAGCCCATGGTTATGGTCAATCTGCTGAGGTCCACTGAGGGTCCGATGTCAACACAGCTCCCGGAGGGACTTCCTTTTAATTGACCCACTGCTTTACTCGACGTCATGGCTGTTATGGAGCTCGGTCTATCCTGACGCTATGTCCACGTGAGTAAGCAGAGTATCCCCAACCTTTTTCCTCAGGAATGTGTCCATCATAGTTCTTCAGAGACTGCTTTGTGTGTTCTCCTGGCAGCCCCACCTCTCTGCATTCTCACTGCCTGTGAGTCAATGTGGACATAACCACCCCGTGTGAGTTTCTGAGATGGTAACTGTTCCCAGGAATAAGAATTCCCATCTTTTCCCCAACAGGACTGATGATGGGTTTTCAACTGCGGACCACATGGATGGTAGTCCATCAGGTAACCACTACTCCACCAGGGCTCCATGTTTCATTCACTCATGGACTCCAATACCCTGACTCAAATGCATCTCTTTTGCCATCCTTTTCCTTGGCCAGCATGAATAAGACAACATCTTGGGTCTGGTAGATGCCTTAGTCATCAGAGGGACATGATCAAGGGTCGGGAAGATGGACCAGGACCACTTAGTGTCCTGTTAGACAGAAGGCTGCCCTCTGATAAAGAAGGGCCTACCATGGGTCAGGACAAAGCAGACAGCGAGTGGCAGCACCAACAGGCAGCGTGGCGGGTGTGTTAGAAGCTGCTGGCCACATAGGCTATGTGGTCTGAGACAAGTCACCACTGGAAGGGCTGGTGGTGAGGGTTGGGTGAGACAAGAATGGATACCCTCTGCCTGCTGCTGCCCGGTTAAATCAGACTACACAGACCCTATGAGAGAGAGCTGCCCAAGAGGGTTTCTGAGAGGATCCAATCTTGACAGGAATAGACAACCTCATCTTTCTCCCACAGAATGACTACTGGGTTAGAACCAATGACCTTGCTGTTAGCAGTCTAATTCTTAATCTGTTGTGCCACTACAGTCCTTTAAAATGAGAGACCTGAAGCCCACTGCCCTCTGGTCCTTTCTGACTCACTGCAAATCCTCTAGGACAGGGTAGAAATCTATGTCTTCATGGGAGCAACAAGTCTCATCTTTGAGCCAAGGAACAGCTCCTGGGCTTTAACCATGAACGAGGCAGCCCTCTATGCTCAGGATGTAGAGGGACTCTATAAATGTAAGACCAAGCACCAGTTTCCCGTCATACAAGCTACACATCACAGCAGCCTGTCCAGCGCTTGCCCTCCCGGTATGTCCAATCTCACAGACTGCCACTCCTGTTAGCTGTACCCTCAGGACAGTCTCTTGGCATACCATGAGACCATGTTGGATGCCAGCAGCACACTTAGCAGCACATCCTTTGGACCTAAAGTTATCAGTCTAGGAGCCAGCTTTATGCCTCTACAAAGCCTCTCCTTATCTTTGCCCACAAAACCTCGCTTAAGAAGTGTCGGAGAGGTGTCTGTTCCTCCATGAAGGATAGCCTCTAAGAATGAGGAACAGACCCCTGCCTCCTGAAGATGTGTTTGCTTTGTGTCATTGTTTCTGAAAACCATTGCTCCCTGGTCTAAATTTAGACTTCCCTTCTGTTAGGAGACACGGACCAGATCTGAAATGTATTCCTCAAGGTTCATCTTGCAATCTCAGGCATTCAGAAGCACTGCCAGTTGTCATGTCTGGGGCAGCTTTCAGCTCAAAGTCTTTGGGAAGGTCCTGGTTGAGTACCTCCGCCCTGCTGGCTAGCTCAGCCTCCACCCCTGATAATTCTAAGCCCAGTCTTGGACTCCCTACCGTACATCCTTCCCAGCCTCTCTCCCCTCCTGGCCATCAGCAGTTTCTAGTCCAGGCCATCTCTATGACTACTGATGACATTCATAGCAGCCTACTCGTACTTCTCTCTGGACATCGGAAACATGTGATCCCCCCTGACAACACCTGGCAGGCGAAAGTGGTTATGGAAACCAAATAGATATTCTATTAGAATAAAGTACCTGGAGCTTTAACTTGTTCCTCCTTATTTGAATGATAAAATGAAGACTTTTATGACTGATGTAGAAACCAGTCTGCCTGAATGGATTATTAGGTTAATTGCTTTAATCCTCCATTTCCCATTTGCAGTGAGAAGCTAATTTAATTCACTGTGTCAAAAGGGTCACCAGATGAATCTGGATGGAAGGGTAAACTGAGTCCAGAGATGATAAATGCTGGGCAAGTGGGGGAGGGGGCAATGAGAAAATAGTGCTTTCCAGGTGCCAAGAGGATGTAGTACATATAAAAGGACAGATAAGAAACCCAGCTTCTTCAATTCCAGCAGTGGGGCTGGGCCTCCTACTCCCACCACCAGAGAGCAGTGATGCCGCCCCCCAAAAAAAAGAAACCCAGCTTCCTATACCAGTTCTTCATTGGCCACTGCGACAATCTAACATTTCTTAATATGACTTTTCTATCCATCTCTCGTAACTGCCACCAGATATTGGGTGGGATCCTGAAGGAACAGAGAAATCCCCGGACCCTCAAGGAAGAAGACCTGCCTGTGCAGCACAATTGAGATTGTTGTCTGAAGTGGTGGGGTTGACGCCAGAGGCACTAGAGTGGTGATTCTCAATCTGTGGGTCGCGACCCCTTTGGGGGTTGAACAATCCTTTCACAGGGGTCACCTAAGACCATTGGAAAACATATATTTCTGATCATCTTAGGAACAGAGATACCACTCTATCTGTCTCCAGGCAGCTCCACCCACAAGCAGGTGTGCCCACATGAGTACCGGGTGTGATGACATCATCGCACCAGCACCATCACAGACGACGTCCCGTCCCGTTCAAAACAAGTGTATGTGACAGGATTGGTGCCAAACTGTATTTATGCAGACCAGTCACACATGTGTGGAGAGCAGCTACTGTGTGGAAAGCAGCTGCGATGTTGAAAGCAGCAGTATTGGAGGTAAGAGGACACTTCATGAATTGTAATTATTTGTTTTGTGAATAATCACTATGCTTTCATTATGTTCAATTTGCAACCATGAAAATATGTCCTACATATCAGATATTTAGATGATGACTCATAACACTAGCACAATTACAGTGATGAAGTGGCAACGAAAATAATTTTATGATTGGGGAGGTCACCCCTACAGGAGGAACTGTATTTAGGAAGGTTGAGAACCACTGTTCCAGAGGGACAGGTGGAGACGCCATGTGAATGAGTCATGTGGGGAGGGAAAGGCCCTGAGGACACTGGGAGGGAGACTTCTGTCCACCCCAGTGTCCCAACTAAGGTCAGCCTGTATGTAGCTGATTTATTAACTGAGTGCACTTCTTAACAAGTGACCTCTGGCAAAACCATCAGAAGAACTTCCTAGCTAAACTCTGCCCAGATTATAAAACCCTGCGAAACAATAACATAATGGATGTTTTCAGTCAGTAGATTTGGATCTCATCTGCTGTGCAGTAATAATAAGCAAAACATTTCAGGTCTCAAGACAAGTACTAGAAGGATACTAGAAAAATGGTGAGTATATCACCATCCCTTGGTGGGAAATTACTACAGTGTGATTTTGCCCAGAGGCTAGGATGTACTCTTTTATTGTTGTTATTGTTTTTAGGATGTACTCTTTTTAACAGTGAGAATTTCACGAAGAAATAGAGGTCCGAATTCTAACCCAACTTCTGGCACTGGCATTGCATCAATTAATCTGTTCATCTTTCTAAGCCTGAGATCCCCCACTGAGTCAATTTTGATACCTAGTGTTGTTCTTTCATCTTATTATCTTTTAGGGACCTCTGTAATAAGATGTTTACTTACTTGGAGAAGAAAGTATATTGACAAAAAATATGTCATTAAACTCTCTAAGAACTTGCGGCTAGATTGTTCTATGCCTCCGATGAGCGGGCATCAATACTGAAAGGGTCACGGGTCTTTAGATCAGGCAGTTCTTACCGTCATCATCAATACTAAAAACACCATTAGTCAGTGACTGTAATTTTAATCTAAAACACTGTCAATATCTGTGGTGAAATGAAACTGCTTCCTATGATTCTTCTATCCGTAATTTTGGTAGCTATCATTCCATGCCTGGTTAGGAGCATGCAGCTAAGGTGCACAGCCAGTCTAACTCAGAAATGGCCCGTTCTGTCATTTGACGGGGTCTGCAGGTGAGCTATCTGAGGAGCAATGTCCATTAGAAAGGAGACGCTCACATGTGAAATTCCTGCTTCAACTGGTGAAACAGTAGATACAGCACAGGCTTAGCACTGAGACTAGGGGACAGAACAGAGGAGTCATTGCGTCATTCAGACAGTGAGGCTGCTAGACTTTCTGGATCATGGAGGCAGAGGCCAAGGATCAGGTAAACATGCCTTCCAACACCTCCATTGAGAAGAGGTGCTGGGACTAAAAGAACTGGGAGGTAGTTACACGCTTTCATGTGAACTCTGGAACGAAAGTGAAAGGGGAGAGTTTAGCCTGTCAATCTGATCACAGCCGGGTAATGGTTCCTGAAACTTCCTCCTCTCTTTCTTCTTAGAAGTGGGCCACATACTCTCTCTGCTTCACCTTCATGTTGACAAGCCAGATGGAGCCTCACTGATGGTAACCAGAGCCCTGGAGATGCGTCCACACTATTGGATCCACAAGACTTTGCATCCACTGGCCTGTGATCTTCCTACCTGCTGCAGCACTGCATGTGACTGTGAGTCTGTAGAGTGGTCTATGGACTCGTATCAGATTTATGGGCCAAGATTGGACTTATGGACTTGATCTGGACTGGGCTAGGATGTTTTCTAAATATACAATTATTCTTGGATATAAAGCTCTCTCTTACATACACGAGTATTTCTGGGTTTGTTTCTCTGGTCAACCCTGAATAACACAAACTGTATCCTTAACCTTTTGCAGCCTGTAAGCTCTCCTAATAAGCTCCATAATTGTCAGTATTGTCTGTCAGTCCCGTGTGGTCATTGCAATACATTGTTGATTTCGGCATAGGAACAAGAGTGCTGTAGGAGAGCTAGTTGGCATCAGAACAGGATAAAGGAAGATCGGGAGCCAGGCATGTCTGACCTCTGCCCTGTGGCAATAGGTATTGGGCGGGCTGGTGTGGGGCTGGGTTCTCCTTCTTTGTATAGTTAGAGGAGGTCAAATGTGACCCCCTTGCCATTAAAAAATAGTAAAAAAAAATCCCAAAGTTGGGAAATTCTCCTGAAAAGGAGCACAGGATGCTTTTGTTGGAAAGGGACAACAGGTTAGATGCTGCCTCGCCTGCAAACTCCAGCCCTTTCCTACTGTGAAAGAACAAACGTTATCTGACTTTCAGAATTGTTCTATTGAGGAAAAAAACAGTAGCCTCTCTTACCATTTAATAGCTTGATCATACTAAGAATTGTTGTGCAGTCATCACCACAATCAACTTTGGAACATTTTCTTCCTTCTTGTACCCATTGCTGTTGACGCTTCATTTCCCTCCCACCTTCCATTCTGTCCCCCAGGTAGTTATTAAGCCAGGCGCTGTCGTTATAGATCTGCCATTCTGTGCAGGCTTCCCTGAGCAGAAAGATATACTAAAACTCCAGCAACAATGACCAAATAGAACAGCAAACCCTTACTTGAAGAGAAAGCAGAAAATACATATTTTTTTAAAAAGCAACCAACAAATGGAAAGTAGATTGTGGTAATGGCTGTACAAGCCCCAATAAAATGATTTCAAAAACTAGAATAGATTCAAAGGTAGGCAAAAGGGAGGTCCAAAGACAAGGTGTGATATCTTTGCCTAAGTATAGCTGTGAAAATCCACTTACAATGGTCTTAATCTAATATGAAAGCCCTCTCCAGTTCTAGATTCAATGGGGACTCTGTGGAGACTCAATCCATATGGGGACCCTGCAGATAGATAGTTTCCTTTATCCTCCATAGCATTCTGTCCACCCGGTATTTAGAATTTAGGTTCTGATAATGTTCCCTCCTCTGGGTTTGAATTTTATTATTTCTTTGACCATACAAGCTGGCATGTGTCTTCTTCCATGTGTTCTTAGCTGCTTGCTTTGAAAGGACCCCAGACGCTATTTTTTTCTGATAGCTGAACACCATATGACTTCTTCACCACACTTTTCTATGCTACTCATATCTCCAGAGATCTCCTTATGAGGGTGAACACTGAGCAAGGTCCTACCCTAGAACTAATTGTTCTTATATCAAGACTATGTCCTATGGAGAGCTTAAAATTCATTCATATAACTATGGTTTATAAATTGCTGGGTCACTTTAGAGATATCATTCTCATTTTGCTGGAGAACATCATAAATCATCCTTAATGGGCATAAGGTAGTTCTTTTGAGAGTATCATTATTTTATGTAGGTCCAAAATTGGTCAATCCAATAGGTTGATCTCATCCCTATCTGGGGGTAGCCTTGATTAGAAATTAAAGTCATAATAACCCTGTATATTGATTAAGGGGGAAGACACAAAGCTTGAATTATTCCAAACAGATTGAAATTTCTAACTCTTTCAGTGGTTTAGGAAAGAGAAGATTTCTCTTCTTCTGGATAGCATGGTACTTATTTGCAAACTATAGATGAAAAGTCTAGCCTAAGTATAACCATTTTAGTATCATGCAAGAAGCCGGACTAAGGAATAAATCCACACATGGGAAAATGAGTGATTATGAAAACAACAAAACAAACATGGAACCTAGTTCAATGCATGCTTGAAGTCAATTGAACCTCTGGATTTTTATTTAATCAAGTTTTATTTTCTAAGACATTTAAAGATTTTTATTGCTTCCAACATAAGGCATCTTAATTGGCACAGGGTAAGCTTCACCTGCCTTTCACGCAAGGTTAAAAGTGTCAACTTTCTGACTCTAGTCTCCCCATGGGTTACGGGAGGCACTTCAAATATGATCACTTTCCCCTCAAAATAGTCAGAAATTCAGTAACTCATCCAGAGACCCTCAGAGCATTGGCATATCTGTTGCTCTCAGGCTGAAGGCTACAATCCTGAGACGTTCTCCAAGTCAGCAAGATAGAGAATAAGATCACAGTCCAAAACAGAAGTGTGCAAAACCCAGAAAGATGTATGGGATGTTTCTGAAACCTTGTGGACTTCAGTGCACTCTGTGCTTTCTGCACCTGGTAAGAAGAAAGATTCTCCAACCATGAGCACATTTTTATTCTCCATTTGTGTATCTGTGAAAAGACTCAAGGCGCTGTCATAACATGCCAGACAGTTAAGTGTTTAGACATTTTATAGATTAGGCATCACGGTTTTGAGGTATTGATGGTTCAGTGGTAGGATGCTTACTTTCCATGTGCGAGACACAGTTTCAATCCAAGCAAATACACCTCATGGGTAGCCAACATGTGCCCCAAGAGCAGCAGTTCTCAATTGGTGGGTCTCAACCCATGGTAAAACACATATTTCCAATGGTTTTAGGAATCGAGACACTGCTCCTCTATCTGTCTCCAGGCAGGTCTGCCCACATGCAGATACGCCCACATATGAGTACCTGGCATAAAGACTGTACTCATGCTACACCATGCTTCAAGACAAACTTTCATTTATTTCTAACTAGAGATATATATTTCACAATGTATAATTACATATTGGTTTTGTGATTCATCATGTTGCTTTCATTATGTTCCGATGTGCTGCCATGAAAATACATCCTGCATATCAGATGTCTACATGGTGACTCATAACAGTAGCAAAATTACAGTGATGAGTTATGAAGGAAAATAATGTTATGACTGGGGGTCACCACCACACAAGAAACTGTAGGAAAGGGTGTGGCATCAGGGAGGTTGAGAACCACTGCACTAGGGACTGTGTGTTACTATGATGCTGGACTGGTGTCAGGGGTGCTTCCACATTAAGGTGAGCATGGAAGAATGACCCTGTGATCCGCATCAGAAAAGCCAACAAAAGCCCCATGGGCCCTGATAACCCAACCCACTACTGGTCTTGGGAGTGGTGAGGGGGTCAGGCAGCATGTCTTCCTGTTGGCCTGACTTGGAACTGATTTAAAGGAGCTGACAGCAACAGAGATCTGAGTAGATTTAAGTAAAAGCTAAAAGTGTGTTTTTCTTTGAAGTCTGACCCTTCTTTCTTTTTTTTTTTCCTTCTTTCTTCTTTTCATTTGTCTTCCCCAACCCGACCTCCCATCTCCGCCACACCCAGACTCCACCCAACCTTCAATCAGGTAGTAGTAGTTGACTGTTCTTCAGAAACGACTTTAGGTAAATGACAAATCTGGGTCAAAGTTCTTGTTTGTGTTTGTTTTCTTACCATTATGTGATTGAGTATAAAGTACAGTACTTTAAGATATCAGATTTGACTTACTCTAAGTTGGACATTTCCCTGTGTTTTACTAAACATGAGGGAGTTTGAATGGTATGTTAGATTCAATGAAATCAGTACTGGTTCAAACCATTCTTCTTTCCTTTCAGTAGTTCCCATTCTTTTGAAGACCTTTGACCCAATGGAATGAGACAACAGTGGCCACAATGGGCTCAGGTATAAAGGCCCTGAGGATGACAGGATGACAGGACCAGGACTAAGCAGTGTTTAACAATGTGGTTCAGGGGGTCACTCTGGATCAAAGCCAACTCGGAGGCACCTAACAGGGATCATTTCCCCCCATATGGTTTCAAGTATTGCTTCTCACATCTTTCTGAGAGAAAGCACAAAGAGAATGGATGGCCGATCACAAATCAAGTAGGAGTAGGATGAGGCTTTGGTTTTTCTGTTTCCAAACACAGGAGTCCTTCAAGAGAATCAAGTAGGTGCTCCTAAGACAAAAAAACGCCTCTCTGAGGAAGAATATCTCAGGGAAATACTCTAAAATAAAAGCGGGAGTGAGTTCCCTGGTGTTTTAAAGCTCATGGTAAGGGAAATGGAGAAACATCAAAGTGGGACTGAAAATAAAGTTCCTGGTGATGTTCATGAAGAGATTAGCCAGTTGCTATGTTGACTCAAATGCATAGTGACCCCATCTGTATCAGAGAACTCTGCCCTCTAGGCGTTTTGGTAGTTGACTTACTGGTTGCCAGGTCCCCCCATCCCTTCTTTGCCCTGAGAGCTTTTATAGTTTATAATAGTTTATCGTTTGGGGTTTTTTTTTAAAAAAGAAGAATTAGTACCAGACTACACCTAAGCAGTTGGAGATTAAAGATTCTCTAAATGTTCAACATTTCCAAGAGGCTAATTTGTTCCCTTTCCTTCCATTCCTCCCTCGACTATATTCCCTGAGTTCTTTGCTCACTCAACATCCCATAGAAACAGAAGACCCCATGCTTTGTTGTCCTTGGAGAGGGTATATATATGGTACCATTTTGAGGAAATGTCTCAGTTGGTGGCAGGTGCTATTCAGCCCCAGATCAAGTAGAGGTGAGCCAAGTACAGGGTCCAGACTCAGGAGTTGTCCTAAATGTCCAAAAGTCACCAAGGCTGTCAGAAAACAGAGGCCTCTTTTTTCAGGTAATGAAATGTGTGTTAGACCCATATAACGGTGCCAGTATCTATATCCTCTGCAATGGCAACAAAGGGTGGTGTCTTAAGTCACACTCTCTACCAAGATACAGTCGAAGATGTCTCCATGGAAACAACGGCTGTGTCTGCTTTTCTACAGTCTACTGAAGTAAGGTCTTAATCCTACTTCAACCTGTCCATAGTGGAAGATGTCCTCCTACATGGGATTATAGCCATCTCTTTGTAGAGTCCAGAATTAGAATACACCACATAAGGAACACTACTTGACTTTCACTCATGTGTGCATGCGAACTTTGAACCTAAAGGCTGGCAGCCAAACCCATCAGCCATTTGCATCAACCAGGAACTCCAGGCAGAGATTAGAAAAATCTGAGAATGACTGTGCCTCAAATACCCTATTCCTTTTAAAAATTAATTGATGATGTGCCATTGTTTTTTTTTTTAATCATCTTATTGGGGGCTCATACAACTCTTATCACATTCCATTCCTACCTCCATTGTGTCAAGCACATTTATACTTTTGTTGCCATCATCCCCAAAATGTTTTCTTTCTACTTGAGCCCTTGCTATCCGCTTCTCATTTCCCCCTCCCTTCTCCACCCTCCCTCCCTCACAAACCCTTGAAAATTTATAAATTATTATTATTTTGTCATGCCTTACACTGACTGACGTCCTCCTTTACCCACTTTTCTGTTGCCCACGCCCCTGGGAAGGGGGTTAGATGTGATAGATTTCTATCCTTGTGATAGATTTCCCTTTTCTCCCTCTTCCTTCCCTTTCCCCTGCTGGTATGGCTAAGCATTCTTTTTTTTTTTTTTTTTTGGCATCATTGCCCTCTGGTGGGAGTGGGAAGCCCAGCCTTGTTCCTGGAGAGCTAAGCTGGATTTGAACCGCTTTCTTATAAGAGATTTAGATATTAACTAATTTCAACCCTGCAGTGATTCTATTAGATGAGAACAGTCATTATGCTAATTTTGCACAGATTTAAAGAAAAGGAGTGAATCTCTTGCTCAGGGTTACAAACTTCCAAATGGCAGACCGAGGATTGAAACCCCCTGAGTTTGAATCCAGAGGCAGTGCTCGCAATCATTATGCTGATATTTCCTCTCCAAGATTTCAGGAAGTTGTGTGTTTGTGTGTGTGTGTGTGTGTGTGTGTATGTGAAGCCTCATAGGGATTGTGCCTTTGTCTAGCTTCTAAAGAGATGAAGCTAGGGAGTGACTTGTAGAGAACCCCAGGGAACTTCTTTTATGACCCTCCCACTCGCAGCTCAGGGTAGTGCAGAGAACAGGAGTCCTCACAGAAGTCACCAAGTGCAAGGTTCAGAGCAAGAGGGTGGACCCTTCCGTGCACCTCTAATTCAAGGACTGTATGTTCCCTCAATGTCTTGGCAGCACTAAGAGACTCTGCTAACATTCAGACACATGCCCAGGGGAAACATGAGTGGGGGGGGGGGGAAGGGAGGAAAGAGGGGATCAACTGACTTGAAAGTTTCTCTGTAAAATAGGCTTTTGGTGTGAAAATTCAATTAAACCAGTGATGGATACTGGAAATGGAAGTCTGCTATGCATTAGTCATACGCAGTGCTTCCACTTTCATTCTTTCCCTCCATACTAGTCTAATCCCTGACACCCCCATCTCAGGGATCCCTTCTCTGGTATTTAGAATTTAGACGTGTCATGGACCTGGAAGAGAAAGTGCCTATTCTAAATACACAGCAAAGGACATTTTGACAAACACATATACCCTGGGAACGACTGCCCTGGTGTCCCCAGAGGCTGCAAACATTCACCCATTTGACTGACAATGGGAAGGTTGGGGACTCCAGTGCACCCAGTGGTACCTCAAAGGAAAGCCTGTCAAAGGAACCGATTGACGTCCAAACAATCAATCAATAGACAGCCCTACGGAGAGCAGTTCTGGTCTCTGGCACACATGTGTCACCATGAGTTGGAATCAATTTCACAGTGACTGGTGGGTTAGTTAGCCCTGACCACAAACAATCCATGGTGCATGTCCATCACGTCACCATTCCCTCCGCCATCAACTCCCCAACCCCAACGGGTCCTGGGTAATCAGTCTCTGCTTCTGTCACTGTAGATTTGCTTCGCCTTTTCAAGTATTTTCATATGAGTGAAGTCATCGGTCCTATTTTAAAATGTCATAAAATGCATCAGAAAACTAGAGAGGCCTCACTGGACAAAACAGGGATCAGTGAGGTGGCACTTGTCTGGTTCTGTCTCCGTTGGGGGCAGCCCATCTTGCAGTCTCTCCATCTCACTCCTCCTTCTCTTGGGTCCTCTCTGGGGCTCCATTTCTCTGTGGCACTCAGCTTTCACAACCCTTTCCCTTCCTCTCATTCTCAGAATAATTTTTCCTTTTTTGGCTACCTCAGCCATTTGGGGAAAGTAAACAAGGAACGAAGCCCCTGGAAAAGCATCTTTGTTGAAGAGTTTGCTAGTCTCGGGGGGTGGGGGGGGGGGGAGAACCAGACAGAAAACCTGTCTGCTCGATTTGTACTGACATACCAGATAATGTAAACTCTCCGTTTCCTCTGCAGCTGGAGCAGGAAATGTTCTCTGTGACACAAAGTGGGGAGCTTCAGTTTCTCGTGACTTCACAGTTGGATACCCCTTGGCTCTGCCAGCCGCAGAGTCTCCCTTTCCCTTCCTTGTCAAGGGTTGGGTGTCCTCTCTTCCTCATGTTCACCTCCAGATGCAAGAGAGTGTGTGAGAGAGCAAAGGTCTCGTCTTTTAATCATTTCCTCTTCTCACTAAACCTGTCTGGGCCTTCATCCGTGTGCAGAACCTATTTGTTTTTTAATTTTATGTCTGAGTGGACAGAAAAGGGCTCTTGGCATCCGGCTATCATTTAACATATTGTTGTTATTCTTCCCAGGAAAAACACTGCCACAGAGGAGTAGCCGAAGTAACTGAACACGGCTGCCGGCAAGGGGAACTGCCCACCCAGGACACTGAAAGCCTGAAAACACATACCCAGCTTGGCTCTGGTTCTCTGGAAATTGCCAAAGCGGGCAAGAAGCAATTCCTCTGCCCTCCGTGGTGTACATCACAACCAGAAGCCAAAATCACAGCCACTGAGTTAATGCTAACTCGTCAGATGCCCTGTGTGTTTCTAAGACCATAACTGGGTATGGGAGTAGAAAGCCCAATCTTTCTCTGGCAGAGGTACTAGTGGTTTTGAACTGTCAACCATGAGGACCGCAGTCCAACACGTAACCACGAAACCACCAGGGCCCCTTCCATGGCACAGAGCTTATACCAGCGGTCGGCCATATGCGGCTCTTTCAGTGTGAATGTGTGGCTCTGAAGTAACATTGAAAGCATTTAAAGGTTATTATTTCAGATCATGGTGATTTCAATTGTTTGAAAACACACACTTAAAGCTCTTGGGTGATTTTAACGCTGTTAGGAGGGACAGGACCAGCTCTTCACCCTGGCTTAGACCAGAGGTTCTCAAAAGTCAGCCCTTGGCTCAGCAGCACCAGCATGGCAAGACTTAATAATTACTGATGGTTGAGCCCTGGAGGTGTCGTGGTTCACAGAAGCTGGGTCCACATTTGCAAGTCCAGCTCTCCGCCGCCTCACACTCCTCTGGAAACCACTAATAAGCTCTGGTCTCTCTGTATTTGTACTTCAGCTCATTTTAATAAGTGGAATCATTGTATCTGTGCATGTGTGCACAATTTCAGCTTAATCTTTTCAAGAATCCCACATGTTGCAGCAAGTACCAGGAGTTCATGTCTCTGCGGATGAGTCATGTAACATTGTACGCAGGAACCACATGCAGTGCTTCGGGGATGACCATGTGACTTCCCACCTTTCACTTCCTTTGATGGTACCACAGGAAACGTTGAGGGCATGTGCTGGTAGTCCTGTTTTCAGTTCTTTTCATGTGTGCTTTGCCTGTATGTCCCTTCATTTCATTACTGTTTTCCTAGTTCTGTTTGTAAACTTTTATCACCATTTGGAGTTTAATTTTAAAATGTTCCTAGTAATTATTTTTCTCTAACTACCCAGCCATCACTCGGAATTTACTATAGCCATCTTACTAATTTTTATACACTGAACTCTCTGATGATAAGCTCCTGGTTGTTCCAGCTCTACTTTAAAATCCCAACTCTAACCATCCTAGAATCCATTTATCCTACCACCTTTTCATTGTCACTTGGTCCTTCCTGTCATTTCTTCTTTTCCATCTTTTCCTGAACACCACAGCAACTCCATATGCCTCCACCTTGAGACCTAATTTTATCTTAACTATATGACAATAAGCCTCTTACTACTATCTAGTTAGTAGCTTCATTTTCCCTAATATAATCAGACTACTAATCAAATGGGAAGCACTTTTTCTTGTGTTCTTGAGTCAGTATACTACAGAATACAACATTGGTCAGTCCTGTGTCATTCTCACAATGGTGTCTGTGTTTGAATCCCTGGTTTTCAGCCAAAGTGTCCATCTCATTGAGAATCTTCTTCTTTTTCCTTGACCTTCAAATATCATGTCCTTCTCCAGGGATGGGTCCCTCTTGTTATTATATCCAAAGTCTATGAGATAAGCACTAATAATCTCCTTCCCAAGGAGCATGTGTTGGTTTATTCTTTGGAGAGATCACAGTCTATTCATATCTTTTCCTTTATCCTCTTCTAACTCTTCCTCTTGCTTTTGCCCTTGTTCCCATGCCATCAGTCTGAGCTGGGTGGGATAGCCACAGCCTGCCCTTGGGACTGCAGGTCCAGAAGAGCAGAAAAGCAGGTTTTTGGTGGACAGGCAGTAACGTCCATTAAAATAATGAGCTACAATGAGCTGAGTTTTTTAATAGCAGTCGTAACCCACTGAAATAAATCTGAGGGAGAAAGATCAAGCTTTCTGCTCCTGCAAAGAGCTCTCGGCTAAGAAATCCACATGTGTGCCCAGACCTACAGGGGTTGCTATGAAGCAGAATTGACTCCATGGTAATGATCAACTGGTTGGCTTTGGCTCAAGGTCTTTCCTGAGGCTACAGTCAAGATGCCACCAGGACTGCACTCAACAGAAGGCTGTGCTGTGCTGGAGGATCTACTTTTCAGGTGTTAGCTCACATGACTGGCAGAGCACCTTTTTGTGTGTTATCAAACCAGAAATCTTCAGGTGGAGAAATTTTGCCCCTCATGGAGATTTTTGTGTGTTTTCGAGCCATGGAGGCTGGCATTTCCCAGAACAAGGGATCTGATGGAGAGGAGGGAAAAGTTGTCATGCTTTGCGGCACCTTTCCCCCCAAAGTCATACACTATTTCTTTCATCACATTTTATTAACTAGGATTGAGTGACTAACTCCAGCCCACTCTCTAGGGGAGGAAAATGAGACCCCACATTTGGCTGGGAGGAATGTCAAAGAATTTGTTGATCTATTTTCAAGCCATCACACCTGGCCAAGAACTGCAAATGCTTGGACCCCTCTCCAGACCTCCTAAATCAGAAACTCTGGGATACGGGGCACAGTCATCTGTTTTCACGAGTCCACAGGGAGATTCTGATGTCGACTGAAGGTGGACGCTCACTGGGTTGGACTGAAAAATGCAAAGGAAGACTCAGATAGATCGCTTATGGGCACTGAGGTAAAGCGCTGCCGACCAGGGCTGCCTTCTAAAAGCTGGTGTTTCATGAACTTAAAGAAAGGTATGGGCTTTCCTTCCAAGTTAGTCCACAGCAAAGGTCAACTAGAGACATGAGAACCCCTCCCAATGTTCCTCTTTTCCCTAGACCCGAGAATATACCGCTGACCCAAGAGTCGGTGCCTGTGTAACTGTAGTTCAGAAGGGAGAGACATCAGTCTGAATCCCTTGACTGGGCCCAATCCAATCAGAGTGGCCTTAGAAGTCTGAGAGGGAGGCCAGAAGGCAAACGCCAGAGTCAGGAGGATCCGTGAGGATGGAAGCAGAGGCAGAGAGATCTGAAGATGTTACCAGGAGTCATGCTGGTGACCACCTCCAAGACCCTACACAGCTTTGCTATGCGTTGGAACCAACTCAGTGACAATCGGCTGGAAGATATTAGCCTGCTGGCTTCAGAGACGGAGAAAGGGGCCAGCAGCCAACGAATGGCGGCCATCCTAGAAGCTGGAAGAGACATGTCAAGGGAGTTTGTCGAAACTAACGCAGCTCTGCCAACACCATGATTTCAACCCAGTGAGAAGTCTGTCGTTCTGACATCTGACCACCAGAGCTGTGGGAGAATACATTTGTGCTGTTATCCAGCCACAAAAAATTGGGGTAATTTGTTATAGTCGAGCTATGAAATCTATAGACGGGGTTCTTGTCTGAGACTTTTTCTAGTATCACGGAGAGGAAGAAAGATGGTGTAAGCTTAGCTGTTTCCTCCAGGAGGGAAGACGGCTGTGCCTTTCATTTCCGATACAGGGAGTTGTATTGTATTGTTACCTGCAGAAGACAAATGGTTCTAGAATGACTGACTCTAGGGTGATGATTTGAATTCATCTTGAATGCAATGAAAATGACACAAAACTGAAAACTCTTGCCAGAGGGCAGGTGCCTTTAAAGTTAGCTCTGCCAGCCGTGCCGAGGGAGAAAGATGGGGCAGTCTACCTCTCTGAGGATTATTGTGCTGCATTGTTGTTGCTGCTGTTGTGTATCATTGGATCAATTCCGAATCATAGCGGCTCTAGGAGAGAGTCGATTTGCAAAGCTGAACATCTGACCCCACTGGAGTGGGTGGCCACATCTGTCTTGGGTGGAAGGACTGCTGGGTTCGAGTCATAGGCCTTTAAGCAATGGGCTAACTGTTTTAACCACGGTGTCCCCAGGACACCTTCCATGAATAAGACAGCCAACAGAGCAGTTCTACCCTTTCTTGTAGGAAGGGTCTCTGAGAGTTGTCCTTGCCTCAGTGCCAGAGGCAATGTGGCCGGTGGTTCATACATTTACTGTACAGCACAGCCCTTGGCGATCCCAACCCCGGTGAGAGTGGACAACGAATGCTACGGTCTTGACCCAACTTGAATCAATTTTTACAGACGTCTTGTTGGTCTTGACGGCACAGTTGTAGTTTTACCTGCAGAAGAGAACTGCTTTAGGAGGACCCCAGGGTGGCTATTTGAGTTCACATTTAGTGCCATTGAAATTGCATGCAACTGAGAGTTCCCTCTCTTCGGTCCGATGGTCAGATGACTACAGGTGGGCTCTGTCTGGTGGGCTCCTTTCCTTGCAGGGTTGATGAACTAGATTTTTAAAAACTGTGCTCCCAGGGCCCCAAGGTATCAGAGGTGCCATGGGGACCAGTGTACCCAGCAAGAGTGACTCTACATCTGTGAGTGCAGGCGTGGTGGAGCGGAGGGGTGTTTACCTGTTCTTCCTGAAGAAAATTTCCATGACTTTCCGAGAAACAGAAAAGAATAAAACTACTTAGAATCCTAATGTTAGAGGGAGGGCGTCTAGCTCATATCTCTTTATCCCCCACCATAATCTCCCAGGTGTCATTTGGGCCAACATCCCTTTTCCCATACAAGGGAGGCTACTCAAAACCCCCAAATGGAAACCACTGCAATGTGTCAATTCTGACGCAAGAGGGTAGAACTGACCCACCGGATTTTCAAGACTTAAATCTTGACTGAGCACTTGCACACCATGTCATCATTGTCGGCACTCCTAAGACCAAGGCTAGGAGCAATGGGTCATTTGAACTCAGTTTTGGCATGCAGTGCTTCTGTGTTCTTTCAAACCTCGATCAGAAACTGAGTCTAGAAGATGCACTCAATTTGACCCTGGGTCCTCATAGAATCAATTTTTATTCTAATAAACATGATATTTCATTGTGTGTGTATGGTTAAATAGGATGATACATATAAACTTCTAAAAGTTCATGGGAAAATTCCAGCATCATCTATTTATTGAGTGATATAGACATAGACTAGAAGAAGTTTGGAGGGAAATGGAATTCAAAGATAATGGCATTTTCTCATGAACTTTTTGACTTTTTGATACATGAATGTACACACACACACACACACACACACACATGCATGCACCAATGCACACATGCTTTAACTTTACAGGACACAAGGTACCTATGATGTCTGTTGGAGTAAAGTTTTATAGTAAAGTTCATATTAAAAAGGGAGGACTTTGGGTATTTTCTTCCAATCATATAATTTAGAACTACCAACAGAACTATAAAAAGTCCGAGAGCCCCGTTGTTGCAGCAGAGACTGGCTGAGTGAGGTAGGAGACAAGTACTTGCTGAGTGAAATAGCTAAACTGCTTATATGGAGAATGAAACATTTAAGATGACTTGAGATCTCACCCCTTGCCCCTCACGAGAATAAGGTTTTCATTAGATACAATCTTTTGTTAAAGGCAATTTTGGTGGCCGAATGCATTACACATAAGGCTGCTAACCATGAGATAATTGGTTTGAACCCATCAGCCATTCCCTGGGAGAAAAGATGAGGTTTACTACTTCTGTCAAGATTACAATCTCAGAAACCCACAGGAGTAGTTCCACCCTGTCCTGCACTAGGATTTGCAGATGCCTCGATGGCGGTGAATTTGGATTTTTCATTTGGTATCTTGCATTCACTACACATAAATTCCCCAAGTGAAGCCATATTCCCGGGAAAGCACAAGTTGGATGTCTACCTAGCTTGACAAGCGTCGACCAAACCCCAAGTCAAACTCCTTGCCATCTAGTTGTTTCCAGCTTCCGGCGACTGTACTTGTGATGGGGTTTTCTGGGCTGTGATCAATGTATGCTGACCACCAGGCCTTTTCTAGGCAGTGCTGCTGGGTAGGTCCATATGACCAATCTTGAAGTGAGCAGCCTCATGCAAACCCTGAGCACCACCCCTGGATGGGGTGAAAGAATCAGCAGTTGGTAAGAATAAGTGCCCTGTCGCTGAGGCCCTGCCCTTGCTCTTCTGTGGATAAGAGCCCATCTCTCTGCTTAGGTAGCTGGCCTGGCCCACACAGCCTCTCCGGACATCAGTTCCCTCGTTCATGGAGGAGCTGAAGGTTTGCAGATAAGAAGAACCCTGTTTCTTACAGGTTGCCCAGGCCTATGGTTACATAATGCATGAAAAGGATTAGACTCAAGGGCCTCTCCGTTTTCAGGGAAGAAGGGGAACCAAATCGAACGAGACAGTAAGTAATAACAGAAAAACGAAGCCATCTTGAACAGCAGCTCTTATTTCCTTTAAATCACCAGGGCATCTGTGGCCATTTGTCAAGGAGAAATGCAAGCCTCCTTTTGAACTAGGTTTGAACAGAGCAGGGGCAGATGTACAGACCCGAAGTCGTTCCCGTGGGGCATGTCTCTCACTCACAGCCCTCTCGTGTGTCCGAGCTGAGCTTTGCCACCCAGCCGACCTTGGTGGGACAAAGTGTGCTCAGAAGACTCTGGAAACATTAGTGAAAGAACATAACAATAATCCCTCCCCAATCCCCTGCTCCGCTCCCCCCACCCCCCCAACCCCAGTCATTTCTGTAAAATCTAAAAACCTCT
>PVJH01010417.1:0-73838 GCA_004026705.1 Nesogale talazaci
GAAACCTCACTTGATGGCAGGGGCTTGTTCTTTTTAATGGAGAAATTCTACCAATATCAACAAATAAAGTATTCTGAATTTCAATTTATAAATGACCACAGGTTACTGCAGTATGATATTCTACTTGCATATAATGAAAGATGATAATTCCTTAGTACTACAGTTCTGTGGTTAAGAAGTCCCATGGGAAAAGATGCTATGTATATGTGTCTGTGTGCATGTACCAAAGAAAAAGTGAAATTTTCCCCCTAATCTTATGTCATATATTTTTACTGAAGAAATTCATACAATAATATTACATTAAGTAATACATCACAGGGAAAAATATTGAGTTCAAAGGAAGAAACTAAAAAAACAAAACAAAACATTTGAGACACATTTATATTTTCTTCCTTTTTACCAGATAAGACTTCATTCATTAAATAATAACCTCCCCTCTAGTAACTTTATGGGGTGAGATACATGACTAAGACCCTATGCTTCTGAGTTCATTTGAACTGTTAACATAAGCTGCAGGTCATCTTTATTTCCTAGTTGTTTAGGCCAGGTCTAGACCAGACAGCCCCTTCAAAGTGCCTTGTTCCCCAGGAAGGTCACCGCTCCTTCACATAGCTTATCTCTCTGGGTGGGATCAGTACAGCTTCTTCTTTCAGTGTTCCAGGAAGTAGGTCTGAGAAAGATAAGATGATTTATCTCAGACCATAGCCTGACTCAGACCCCCCAACTCCAACATCAGAAAGCCTCATTCTCCTTATCAGTACATAAATCCTTCGCTCCAGCCCAATATATGACCCACCGTCTGCCTGCCTCACTGCCAGGTGTGTTTCCCTAACCTACTTGCTGGATTGCAGAGCTGCCTGGGAGCAACGTTCCCATCTTTTTCTGCTCTCCCTTCCCCTCCTCAAAGTTCTTTCCCACCTCAATGAAGTCTTTCCTTAGTTTTCATTCCTGACTGAACTCTATCTCCTTTCTGTGACTCTGTCTCAACCTCTCGCTAGTCAAATCAGAACCCTAACTTTGAAACAGCGAAGGGGAAACCTGGCTTTATGCTTCTTCCTATGTTGTTGGAAATGAGCTAAAATGTATGCTGATTTCAGAGGCTTGCTACATCCCAGGGCAGTAAGGTCCACCTTAGCAGGATCGATGGTTTCCCCTTCAGTGATAATGTTGAGAAGTAATGAACTGGTTCTGATTGATCGTGTTTCCATGGACACAGCAAGAATGGCCTCTACTGGAGGGATCCACTGTCAGTGAGTGGATTCCGGCCGATCCAAACCAAACCACATTTACTGACAGTGGATCCTGAGTCATAGCCACCCTGTAGGATAGGGTAGAACTGCCCCTGTGGGTTTCCAAGACTGTCACTCTTTTAAAATTTTGATTAATTAATTTTCCTTTTTAAATCACTTTCTTGGGGCTCACATAACTCTTATCACAATCCACACAGACATCCATTGTGTCGAGCACTTCTATACATTTGTTTCTCTTGTTGTTTTAAAAATACTTGCTTTCCACTTAAGCCTCTGGTATTCACTCCTCATTTTCCGTTCCCTCCCCGCTCCCCCTCCCCCATGACCCCCTGCTAATTTATAAATTATTATTATTTTACACAGTCATATCTTACACTGTCACTCTTTATGGGAATAGAAAGTCCTGCCTTTCTCCCAAAGAGCTACTGGAGGATTCAAATTGCTGACCCTGTGGTTAGCAAGCCAACGGGTAACCGCCACATAACCCCAGCAGCCCTGTAAAGGGTTTGTGGGACTCTAAACCCTTTAAAGTGTTTTATTTTTATTGCAAATTGGATGGTTTGCAGTGAAGTGGTCTGAGTGCACAACCCCAATCTCAACTATGGGGACAGCCCCCTCTCCTCCCAGGGGAGTTTGCTTTGGAGGTCAGCACTGAAGCTGCAGCTTGGAGAGTGAGATATGCCTGACCAGAGCACATGAGAACAAATGAAGGGGGAGGAGGAGGAAGTGGAGTGTGTCCTGGTCCACAGAGCCTTCAGGATGATATTCCCACTCAGAACAGCCAATGCACAGAGAGGATCATATGACTGACCCCACTATGAAATATGGCTGCCCTCGCTAACCCAAGACCCTTCATGATCAACAAGGAAGAAACAGGGTCAGGATTATATCCTGTTTGCCCCAATCACAAATGGCAAAACACTAATTGTGTGCAACAGAGCATGTAGTTCCTGATGGAATGCCAAAGATATACTTCGGGGTCAGGGTGTAGCCTCCCATCTGACTCAACCAGGGGACACTTCTTGAGGTGAACAAACAGACCTTGATCTATTATCAGGTTTTTATATTGTTATTATTATTTTTACATATATATGACTTTGTTGTTGTTCTTATCATTGTTTTATTTTCTTTAGTTGCTTCATCTTAGGATGCCCCCTTTTTGTACATGCTGTTATCTCTGCAGGTCTATATTGATAAGATAGCCTGGATGAACAGTCTGGAGGTGAAAATAATGGAACTGATGGTTCCAGAGGGAGCATAGGAGATGGGGGGGAGGGGAAAGGAGATTAAGGTATTGACTGGCCCAGGGATAAGGAAAGATTAAGTGATTCACAATCAGTGGCAAGGTGGGTGTGAGAGGCCCATTAGGGAATGATTAAGAGTAATGTAACAGAGAGAAAATACTGAAACCCAAATGGAGGCTGAGCATGATAGTGCGACAAGAGGAAAGTAAAAGGAAATAGAGGAAAGGAGTGGGGGGTAAAGGACATTTAGAGAGGTTTAAATACAGGCATGTACCTAGGTGAATATATTTATATATGACGATGGGGAAATAGATCAATGTCCATATACTTAAAGGGTTAGTATTGGGGCAGAAGATGAGCATTGGACCCCACTGAAGTACTTCCTCAGAACAAGAACATTTTGCTCTACTAAATTGGCATTCCATGATGCTCACCTTCCCGACATGATCACTGAAGACAAATATGTGCATAAGCAAATGTGGTGAAGAAAGCTGATGGTGCCTGGCTATCAAAAGATGTACCATCTGGGGTCTTAAAGGCTTGAAAGTAAACATGCGGCCATGCAGCTCAGAAGCAACAAAGCCCACAGGGAAGAAAAACCCAACCTGTTTGACCACTAGATGTCAAAGTAATCCAGTCTCAGGCATCAAAAAAAAGAAAATTGTCATTATAACTTTATAATATAGTTCAATCACATCCAGCCAAGTTGTACATTTGCTACCACAGTTTCCAAACATTCTTTTTCTATAAGGACTCATGATGTCATCACCCCTTTATCCCGCCACCACCTCTGTGTCCCCTGCCCCCCAAAACTATTCCTTATCCCAAGTTCCTTGTTCCTGGTCTTCCGACTCCAAAAAATGAAAAAAAAAATACTGCAACTTCAAGGGGTTGACTCTCAATGACATAACACTCCTGGGATATCCCATAATATGTCCAATCAAAAGCCAAAGCAAACAATACAACCCTACAATACATAAAAGTTTGGAAACTTTATGGAAATTTTAGATCAGGTCCTGCATGCATTCTAGGAAGAATGTGCTGACCTGTCAGTCAGGTTCCTTTGCCCTTCTTATTCAACTCCCTCATGCACTCTGTTGTGTGTTCGCTTTCCTCTGAGCCCTTAATTAAGTTCATCGGAGGTTTACTTTCTGTATAAATCCACCAACGAATCTTGGGCTCTCATTGTCATCCCTAGAAGCATTATAGGTAGTCTTCTGGGTGAATTCGAACTGCCAGCCTTTCAATTTGTGGCTGAGTGTTTAACCATTTGCACCATCTAGAGGCTCGATTGTCTACATTCACGTGTCAAATCCTACTTTTTGAGAAATACTTCTCCTGCCCATTGGGAAGCAGAAAAACCTATAAAATGGTATAAACACTATCCTCTCAATGTTGAAGGCACTTCCAGCATGGAACTAAGTGCTCTAGTCATCTGAGCAAAGGGTACTTGAGTCATGGGCCCCTGCCCATGTACCATGGCTAAGTGATCTGGTCCATCTCCCTTTCTCCATTCCTTATCTGTGAGATGAAAGAGTTGGACACATAATGATTGAGATTCCTCAAATTCCAGGGTAGTTTTATTCATAAAGGAACAAAATAAAATAAACAGAAACAGCACAATTATTTCTTTCCAAAAGAATGGAGTCCTGACATCTTTATTTCATTTACATTTCCCTACTAGAACAGTATAGTTACTGCTATATAGTTTACATATTTTACAGAAATAAATAAGGCTATCTTGATAGGATTTATTTCAAGCCAGCTTGGTGCCTACTAAAAATAAGTAATCTATGTGCAGATTTTCATTTCATTCACTCAACAGAAATAGTATTGCTAGAAAAGGAATCTTTGGTAATGGACCAGATATTTTGTTTCTTTTTTTTCTTGGTAGAATCTTCAAGCTGTCATCCCAAAGTCTCATTTCAGGTAAAGAACAGGAATAGAAGGTCTATGACGTCAGGAGTTCTGTCTTTTTCATCCAGAAGGTTACAGGGTGAAGACCAGCACTTATTGCATGGGAACTTCTAAGGATTTGTTATTTTTTTGTGGACAAATATAGATTAGCACTTGAGAGTTATCTGCTTTTAATTACTCAGTACAAATGAAAGGATAAAACCATATTTCATATATATATGTATATATATATATTTCTGGCATAATTAGAACAAACGTGGGAAAAATCTCCTATAAGGGAGAAAAACTCCAATTCTTCCACCAAGAGCTGTTCCTGCTAGAGGGTTGTCATGCAATATTTGTCTATTCTAAATTAATTTACATTTAATGGAATAAATCAATAAAGTGCAATAGTAATTCATCCATATTGAGCTATATGTATCTGCACATATACATATATAATATACAAATCCTTTGGATGAAACATTTCCAGAGATGAATTCAGCTGGTAAAGTCTTTTCCATAAGTATTGCATAGGTTTGAGAAACTTTATGATTGGAGTGTCCTCTTCCTTCTAGAAATGAACATTTCATTTAACTTTTTCAATGAAATATTTTTACTAGAGATGCCTCTCTAAAGATAAGTATAACTAATAAACCAAGAAAAAAAAATTTTTAAGTCTTCGAGCATAAAGTCATAATGGTTTCTATGGATGGTTTTATGGACCTCAAGGTTCCCCATGAATTGTGTGCTATTATGCAGATGTACCATATTTTTCTTTAAAAATTTTGGCATATGATGCAAAATTAGAAAAAAATTAAAACAGACTGTTTTAAAACACTGCCTGTGGCAGTCATCTAATCTGGGGTCAATTTGAGGATTAAGAATGTAGGGATGGAGTCTAATCTGTCAGTCTGGAGATAGCCAATGATCTGTGTGGGCATGACTTTCTCCTGGGAATTCTGGGAAATCTGGCCATATTTCCCCCTTGGAGGTGAGAGGCTTACTACTCACTCCCTTGGAGATAGATGCTCTACTGAGAAGACGCAAGGCTGACTTTCTGTGAGACATTCCGGAGAAGTCACATGGGTTTATCCTGATGGACTCAGACCTCTGAAGCCAGAAAAGCCATGTGGAGACTCCTGCCAGTGCTGAGATTCTTGAGAAGCCACGGAGAGATCCCTGGCAGTGCTGAGATGCGTACAATGCCACTGGATGCACAAGAGTCTGCACCCACTGGTCAGTGATTGCCCTGGTGTCATTGCTTGTGACTTGTGAATCTGAAGACTTTATAGACTGGTGTCGGACATATGGGCTAATATTATACTTGTGGTCTTTGACTAGACTGGGTTGCGATACTTTCTCAATGTTCCATTCCTTTTGTATATGAACCTTTCCCTTATATACATATGCATGTTTATGAGTTTGTTTCTCTAGTCTACCTGGACTAACACACTGTCATATTAGCCTTCCAGAAAGGTATGATCAAAGAGCAGTGTTAAACCTGGAGTGTTTGTTGACTATTAATATATTAAGTGTGGCACAATACTCATGCATTTTTGATGTATGCTTGTGCTGATCTTAAAGAGTGCTGATCTTAAAGCACTTATTGTGGGTTGTAATGTATGTTGCTGTATTGTGTGACCCTATGTCGAGAGGTCATTGGGGATGTAGAACCAGTGGTTTGGCTTATACGAACATCTGGAGTCACCATTTGGGTCACTTGAATTTCAGGCCCTAGCAAAATGCTACCACCCATCAAAGGTGCTATACAACCATCAACCATACTACCAGTACTCAGAGCAGACACACCAGGACTGGGCAACACTCTCTCAGTATAGATGACATTGTGTGTGTTGGTCAACTCTGCTGGTATGCAAATATTCCCCTGAACATCATAGACGGGTGCCATTACTGTTTCTGTTACGACAACATTTGGTGGAAGCTGAGGATCGAAAACAATCGTAGTGGGCTGGACACATTGATCAGCTGTAGTGTAAGTCTCAGTTACGATAATATCCCCATGGATCATGGGGTCAGGCATTGCCATTTCTGCCTCGAACTCAGCCTCTGAGAGAGTCATCCCTGAAGATTCATTAACAAAGTAGTTAGGCCCAAGCAAAGGGAGGTCAGTACTTATAGGTATACAGGGCTGGTGGGAAGGAAATGGCTCAATCTCTGTGTCTAAGCAGATTTCAGCAAGGGTCCTGAATTTTGGATCTAAAGTTTCCATGTAGCTCTCATCTAAGTCATCCACGATCCAACTGCAACAGCCAATGGAACCCACGGGAGAGCCTACTCCCTCGTGGTCATAAATGAGCAAGCAGTCATTTGCTGGTCGGCCTTCATCTTCATCAGCATAAGCATATGCTTTCTAAAAACAGAAGAAAAATAGGCAATTAGGAAGTTTTTTTTCCTCTCTTTAAAATAATTAAAGCAGATTCTCAACAAATATTAGGAGCCCCCTGACACAAAACGATTTTATAGAATGTACAGAGGAAAAAGCTAGTACTTTGATTTGCTTTTTTGCATTCCATGAGGTTTTAATAAGTGCATTTTTCTTATTTGACAAGCAAATAATGATGATGAATAAATTCGGTTCATGTTTTGAAATGGTGACACATTTCTAAGCTTTTGGATTTATAGGCTTAGTTTTTGAGATGGTTCAGGAACAATAAGTAATCTATCGATATATGTTCAAATATTGACTATTTTCTTAGGGGGACACATTTGGTCAACTGACTGAAAGCATATAAAAAGATTTCAAGATTGCTAAGGATCTGAGAGTTATGCCAATGTGCTTAGTGAAGGTGTGCATGGCCTAGGAGGAGATGGGCTGATCCACAGGCCTGGTTTCTAAAAATTCTATTTGATTTACTATTTGGGGGGAGGTAGTGATGAAAATACAAAGTACCAAAATTGATTACTTAAAAGAAACCCAAAATACTACGCTGTTCACTACCATGCCCCCCCCCCCCAATCAATGTTTTACTGTTAGTTGGTGACTAATGTTTCTCTTAACAACACAATTTTGAGTGGGACAGCCTTGCTACATCATGATGCAATGTCAAGCCATGAATTTTATAAAGTGAGCCAATTTATCTATCTTGTCTCTGTCTTTCTCACAGTGGACTTTCTTTGTAACTTTCTCATAGCCTTCTCATCCTTCTATCCTCCCCCTTTTCTTATTCTTATGCCTCTCTGTGCCTATGCATCTCCACAGGGCTTGACTTTCCAGTTCTGATGATTTAGTGGGAAGAATTAAATCTCCAGGTGTTTTAAAATCTACATAGGAAGGCTATGTTCCTGACACTTCACTCCCTTCCCTCTCTGTCCCATCTTTTATTTTATTTTTTCCTTCCTTCCTGTTGGACACTTGTGAAGAACAGGAAGACTTCATGTCCTATTGATTAGGATTCTCCTGGCTTTGCTCTTGCTGTGGGAAGCAAAGTAGAAAAAAGCTGAAGGAAATGGAAGAGAGAAAGATTAAAAAAAAATGGAGACTGGTATGAAATTCTAGCATTTCCACAGGGTTAAGACCTGTTGCATCAATTGAATAGAATGGGCATTGTAGTGGCATCTGGAAAAGGTTGCTGCCGCAAATTGGCTTGATGGATATATTTTCTAGAGGCATGCGTTTGTTTGTTTTTTTAAATTTAGGGTCTGAAGAGGTTTAAGAATATAGTTTAACGAATATTTGCTGACATTATTATTATTGTTTCCTCGTATGCATGTAAAAGTTGGACATTGAATAAAGAAGACCAAAGAATCAGTGCATTTGAAATGTGGTGCTGGAGAAGAAAATTGAAAGTACCACGGACTGCTAAAAGCAAGAAGAGATCTGTCTTGGATAAAATGATCAGGCGTCCCGCTTTTTAACAATTTGTCCTGCATCCTGTGGCATTCTAAAATTAAATGAGTATATTATATTACTATTTTTGCCTTCTACGAACATTTTTGTTGCTTCTTATAGACCAAATTTTTAATCAAGAACCCCCCACCCCCCTCCACCGCGACCCCAGTCAATGGTGTGCCGCTTAAAATCTGGTCAATTTAGTCATGGAAGAAGTTTGGCTAGAGGGCTCCCTGGAGGGAAGGGGGACCAGACGTCATCTTACATCGGACACGTGGTTAGGAGGGACCGGTCCCTGGAGAAGTACTGAGTAAAGTCGGAGGACAATGAAAGAGAGGCAGGCCTGAAGAGATGGACGGACACGGTGGCGACAACCATGGACTCAGGCATGGCAACAGGTGCGAGCAATGCGCCGGAGTGGGCAGGACTGCGTGCTGCTGCGCAAAAAGTCACCAAGAGTTGAAACTGACTGGCTGGCACCTAACAACAAGTATATACTTGTGGGGAAAGGCTTACCTCGGAGAAATAGCTGTCCAAAAAAGCCATGTTCACGCCTGACTCGGCGTATTCCCGCAGGGTTCCGATCGTTGAACTTCTCCTCCTGGTACCCCCCGTAGCCCCCACTGCTACCAGACCAGCAGCTGTTCCCAGGCCTGAGCTGAGTTCCACGCCCGACACACCTCCGTCAGCGATTCCTCCGCCTGCATAGGTGTTCGTGTAGATTTCTGCAAAGACAGGGTTTTCATGCACTGCGGCTCGAGTTGTCTCCGTGGTTTCTTCACAAAGCCCTGTCAGATCCTGTCCGTGGTGTACCAGCACTGTGATACAACACAGACAGGTACAGGATGGCGCGGCAAATAGATAAACACAGTAAACCCATCATGGCAAGGCTTGGGGATGAAACCAACATCAACAACAGCAACAACTGCAGATAATGCCACATAAATGATAGTACGGGAGTCAGCAACAGGACTTTTTGCCTTCTCACACAAGCACAAACCTCTTACCTTCCCGTACAGGTGCATAACTTGAGAAGTGGAGCTGGGACCAGTGTGCTCCTTCTATGACTGTCTCTGCCAGGGTCACAGGGGCCCATTGGAGAGGGCATAAAGGGCATTTGACCCTTCCAAGCAAGACCAGTCCTCATTTGCAGAAACCCAAACTTAGCCCTCATTCACCTCAGCACTGGGAGGAACAGCGGCCCATTTTAAGGATAGTTAGTCACCGTATTTGTTTTCACTGGGAAGTCTGGATTAGGCGATTACGGAGCCATCATTAAGAACTCTCAGGTCTGCCCTACAATTGACATCCTCCATACTGTTTTGAACTATCACTGTTTTTCTGGATTCTTAGGCAGTAATGTTTGGTTAAGTAGGAGAGTATAGGATTGGTTGGGTGGATGAATGTGTGCATTTAAGAAATAATCTGAGGAAGCCACACATTTATTTTTTACTTCTCACCTTCTTCCGCTTCCTATTCCTTTTTCTCTTCTTCTCCTTATCTTTCCCCTTATTAAAAATTGCTTATCTTATGCATAACACAAGCAATTGACACAGTGACTGCAACACTGGGCTCAAACAAGAACAATTTCGAGACTGGCTGAGGACAAGGCAGTTTCGCTCTGTTGTCTAGAGGGCTGCTATGTGTGAGAACTCCCTTGCCAACAGCCAACAAGATGACGGGAAGGGCAACAGGATCCTTATATAACTCTCCACCAGGCAGTGGGTGTAGGGTGAGGTAAACACACACACACACACACACACACACTCTCAGACCTTAGCACAATGCTTGAAAGGAGGTGCTATCGGTAGTTCACTTACAAAGATAAGGAAATCAAGGTTTACATGGGTCAAGTATCCCATCCAAGGACTTATACGAGTAAGTGACAGATCTGGAAAACAAACCCAAGCATTCCAGAAGCGCCCCCACCCCACCCTGCCCCGGCTTACGTGCTCTACACTACTTCAGTAGTTTACATAGAAAAATAAAGTGCCCACTTCAAACATTCAACTTCCTCATTACTGTCTTCTTCTGATGTGATTGCTACCCAAGGAAATTAGTGGACATGTTGCTTTTCTAAAGTGACTTTTCATGAGGCTGATTTTGTTGGAAAATTTTGAATGTTTTAAAAAGACAAGTAGATGTTAGAGTCTACTGACCAGAAGAATCTATCCGATCCTGCGTGTTAGAGGCTGTCACCGGTACACAAATATTTGAGACATCCTGAAACAAAGGAACACAATTTAAGATAAATGTTTTACATTACTCACGCATGGACATCGGCTAATTTTATGCCACCTATAGTTGATAAGATGTGCAGTGTGTCTCCCTGGAAAGAAGCAGTCGACTCACCCTGTCCTCAGGATGCGCACCTTCGATCCTCCAAGACTGCATCACGCCTTCTCCCCCTTCCGGCACAGGGGCAAACCTGGTCCCCAGCCCTTCCGGCTGTCTCCGTTTGCAGCAGCACATGAGCAGCAAGAGGGGCGCCACTGTCCATGAAAGGGACCAGGAAGAGTAAAGGGATTGCCACGTGAGGCTGGACAGGGGACCACTGGCCAAGGGGTATTCTGACTCTTCCACTCCTTACTGTCAGTGCTGTCTACTCAATTCCTATTGCAACCAAGATGGCAGGGGCTGTGTTCAGGAAATATACCTCTGAGAGCATCTGGAGGGACACAGATTGTTTAAACAAGAGGGAAAGCCAGAAAAGCTTGTCAGCAAAGCCTCCTGTTACTTTTCTAGCCCTCAAGGGATGTCTTCTTCCTTTGCACTCATCCATGTTAACAATTCTGTTTGGAAACAGACTCGTCTTTGTAATGAGAACCCAGTGTTCAGACCCCTCTGTGACCTGAGAATCCTCAGGGGGAGCTCAACGCTGTGGACTGTCTCTTGTCTGAAGGGCTATGCATTGTGAACACACACGAGGAGAGGAGGGCACCTCTGAGATTTTTGTGTGAGATCCTGGTCATGTCTCAGATGAAGGTCCTACTTGAGATGTGCAGGAAGAGCCCAAGTCAAAAGCACACGTGCTTCTGGGGGGCTGGTTCTGACTCAGGACCACAGGCGCATTGCAGAGCCCAAGTTCACTGCATGGAGTTTTCAAGGCCGTGACCTTTGGGAGACAGATAGCCAGACTTTTCTTTCCCGACAGCTGTGAATGTTTGAACTACCAACTTTTGGTGTACAATGGAGCTCTTCACCATCTCTGTGCCCCCAGGACGTCAGCCAAGAGCCCAGAGGAAGTCACTTTTCATCATCACTGGCTTCTTCCCACAGACAATGATATCAGATTGAACAGAGTGACCTGTATTCGCCAGACTCCACTGAGGTCTCACTGCCTGTTAATGGAAGACCTTTGATTTGGGCTCTTCCTATACACCTGAAGTAGGGCCTTCGTCCGAGACTCGACCAGGATCCCACGCAAAAATCTGAAAGAGGTGCCTTCCTCTCCCCGTGTGGGCTCTGTGACAGTGCGTAGCTGGGTCCAGGCTGCGTTTCAAGGTTCTCTTTCCACCGTCCACTCCCGGGTGAGCCATCCCCACCTGCACCTTTCCTCTGCCTACATCTGTGTGTGCTGCTTCTTAACTCCAGATGCAGTTTTGCAGCAGTTCTCAACCTGTGGGTTGAGACTCCTTTGGGAGTCAAACAACCCCTTCAGAGGGGTTGGCTGATACATAACAGTACTAAAATGACAGTTCTGAAGTAGCAATGAAAATAATTTTATGGTAGGGGTCCTCACGAAATGAGGAACTGTATTGAAGGGTTGGGGTCTTGGGAAAGTTGGGAACCCCTGGTCTTTTGTTCTCCATATGTAATTTTTATCTACCTCAGGAGAAAGAGCGTCACTATTCAGGACCTTGTTCAAAAACCACTTCTTGAATGGTCTTTCAGAAACTTTCCAGTTCCAGTTCACTCTTTCTGCCTCTGCTCTTATAGCACTTCCTGAAAATTATCATTGTACATTCATTTTGTGCTTTCCTTTATGATAAAAACTGGCAATTGGTGTGTGTGTGTGTGTGTGTGTGTGTGTGTGCTCTCTTTATGGCTGGCAAGAACTCTTAGACCTTCTTAACTATCCTCAGGAGGAAGTGTTCACTTTGACCTGTCCCTCCAGTAATTTTGCAAAGCATTTTCTGTATCACAAAGAAGCTGCTGATTCAACCCAGCTAGCCAGCTAGCTCAGTGAGTTGGGGACATGCAGGATGGACCCTCCACTTACGGAGCAGCAGTAAGAGGCCCAGCACAATCATGCCGATCCCTGCGGGGCCGAGGCCGACATTCGAATCCTCGAGTCGGTCACCAGTGACAAAGCCATCTCCATCACTCGTAGCAGAGATGATGTCCCCAGTGTATATGCTGGTGGTACTGTAGTACAGGCACATGTGGTCACTGTCACAATCGCAGGCATCTAGCTGCACGATCTGTGGTAGTTCGCATGCTCGGTTGAAGATGTCCTTCACTAAGATGGGGATTCGGTAAGACCCGGGAAACAAAGTTTGTGTGGCTGTAAGGATGGCGGCGGTTCCTGAAAAGGATGAGAGGGAACAAAAAATAATAAATGAAAATTCCTTGGGGGTGGGGGGCAGTGGTAACCTACGGAACTACTTTCAGGTCTGCTTTGTAGACTACATTGAACAGAGGTCCGGTGCTTTCTGCTCCCCTAACATTTATAATTCATTATGTAATGTTGCCATCTTGCAAGATTGTTCTTTGTCCAAGTAGGTAGGAATCATCTTTCTGATTTCAGAACAATGGTTAAAACAAAACCAAACATGCTTGTTGACATTTCAGATGAGTCTAACTCTTGAAGAGCCTATGTTTGCTGGAGCAGAATTGCCCTCTGGGGTTTTCAAGGACTGACTTCTCGGTTTTGAGACACCTCTGAACTGAATTTGAGCTACCAACCTTTAGGTTAGTGACCTGTATGATTCCATTTATTGGCTTTACCTTGTAAATAGTTTAATTGGCATATAATCCACAAAGTACACAATTCAATGATTTAAATATGTTAAAATTAGTTGTGTGATCATTACCACAATCAATATTAGAACATTTTCTTCATTCTTGCCCTCTTATTATCTGTGTTCCATTTCTTTCCTACCTCCCTGTGGCGGTCATGTATTTGTGATGCCAATTTCATGATTGTATGTAGGGGTGGACTCTAGCCTGTTAATCTGGAGATAACCATTGAGTAGCCAAAGGGACCTCTGTGTGGGCATGGCTTTCTCCTGAAACTTCTGGGAAATCTCGCAATATTTCCTTCATGGAGATGGGAAATCATCTCCCCAGTTGTTGGGAGTCAGTCTCTGAGACACGAACCTTGGACAAGACAAAATGCAAGTTCCCAGGAGCTAGCGGAGCCAGAGGAGAAGCCATGTAGCCTTACCCTGTTGGAACCTGACCTGGAGAAGCCATGTGGAGACTCCTGCCAGCGCTGAGTTGCTTCTATCAACACTGGATGCTATTGATGGACCCTGAGTCCTGGAAGCAAGGAGCCATGGGGAGACCCCTGCCAGCGCCAGAACTCTGCACCCATTGGTCTGTGACTTCATGAGTCGGAAGGAGACTTTATAGACTGGTATCAGGCATCTGGGCTAATATCGGACTTATAACTTTGAACTGGACTTGGTTGGGATGTTTTCTCAATGTTCCATTATTCTTGTATATAAACCTTACCCTTATATCCGTATGCGTGTCTATGAATTTGTTTCTCTGGTCTACCTGGACTAACACTTTCCCCTACCATAACCCAAAGAACTACTAATCCAGTTATTATCTCGATGGATTACCAATCCCGGATTTCATGTAGACAAAATCATGCAAAACAACAACAACAACAACAACAACAACAACCAAGAAAACAATGCATACACCCTCAATGAATATTAACTAAATAAAACACAGCAAAACCAAAATCTAAGCAAAGGCTAAATGAAACAGAAGCTAAAACAATTTAAAAATGGGTCCAAAAGGAAAGGACATATGTTAAATGCTAACCTAATTATGCTTGGGAGGCAGGGAATGCGAATGAGTTGGCCTGCTGACCACCAGGCCCACAGTGAGAAACTGCCAGCCACTCTGTCGCAGAAAGAGGGGTTTTCTATTCCCATCACGAGTGACACTCTCTGAAACCCAAGGGGGGAGTTCTATCCTGCCTTGTACCATTGCTATGAGTTTGAATCGCCTTGACGACAGTGAGTTTGGTTCTTGGGGTGACAAATCTGCAATCATCCACTTGGCAGTTGTCTGAGGGCCAAACTATTCACATCCCTAGTCAATGGTCTGAAGGAGTTCAAGAGGAACTTAATCAGAGGGTGGACTCAACACATGGGCTTGGGACTGTTACTGTTGAATGGTGCAAAGTAGTCGATCTATATCCTGGTGTAGAATATTGAAAGTGCTGTGGACTGCCAAGAGAACAAATGCAAGCGCCAATATGTTGCTGAGCTGCCCGGATGGCGCGATCGCATCTCATGGACTTTGAACATGTCTTCAGAAGAGACCAGTAGCTGGAGGATGACATCATGTTTGGCACAGCGGAGGGTCCAGGAAAGAGAGGAAGGCTCATGATACGGTGGATTAAGGCTGCGACCATGGGCTCGAACATGAGAACAAGTGTGAGAAAGACTCAGGACGGGGAATGCTTCATTGTGTTGTATTGGGGTCCCCAGAGTTGGAATGAACTCATTGAAAGATGGTGATAACAACAAGGTGTGCATGAGTGAGTGAAAAATAAATTCTACTTCCAGGCTACCTGTGGCTCAGGGGCCTGTGATTCACATGTCTGAAAGTATTCTGAATTGTGAATTTTGACATCTACTGACTTAGTCAAGGGTACTAACTCAAACAGACTAAATATTGTATTTGGATTCACTTATAAGAATGGTGGATAAACTGATATTTTCATACTGTTATTTGTAATTGCAGTATTAATTAATGATTTTGATTTCTATCTGAAAAATAATTCCTAATGCCTTAGATATAAAAAAAAACACCTCAAATTCATTTCCATCCAATCAGTCTCCACTCAGTGACCCTGGAGGGAAAAGTAGAACTGCCCATCAGGGTTCAAATGCTGCAATCTTTCCAGAAGCCAGCTGTCATGTCTTTGTCTTTCAGGCTGCTGACAGGTTTGAACTGCCAACCTTTTGGTTAGTGGCTGACCCTTAAAGCTCCAACTCTCAGGGCTCCCTACCATAAATATAAATGTGATACTTCTTTTGCATTTAAGGTAACTGTGGGGAGATACATGGAAATAGTATTAGAAAACATTCTTAAATAATTTACTATTTTGATATTTCATTTGCCTTTTTCACTTTTATCATGAGCAAATTTACATTCCACTTACCATTGATGGATCTGACATCCCACAAGTCAGAGGTCCCGGGCGGCTCATCAACAACACAGAAAGTAAAGGGAGCCCCATACGAATGGTCATTAATGCCTCTTGCAGAGATAAGGACTGATGGATAGGCAATGCAGATGGTCCTGCTTTCTGGAAAGATGACTGGACAGTAGTCATTGACATCAGGAATCTCAATGCATATGGTTCCTGTAGCTGTTTTTCCAGAGCCATCTGAAACAGAAAGCATTGTGTATGTGTGAGTCAAAGGTGGCAGGGGGAACATTCTTTCTCCTATCCCCTCATGTTGCCATCAGAGCATAAGTGACATCTGAGGAGGTGAGGATATGCTCCCTAGTTCATCAACAGCCTAAAGCCACGATTGCCTTTGACAGCTGTACTGGCGTCTTCTTAGTTCTTTGAGCCAACATTTCCTGACTTATGCTCATTCCCTTCACTCTTCCTAAAATAAAATGCTTTAATAAAATCTCATTTCATTCTGTTTACTTATGCATCCTAAGGTGCAAATTTGAATGCTTTTCCTCAAAAAAATTTGATACCCTCTAGTCTCCTTTTTTCCTGTAAGTAGAATTTTAGGTGAGCTTTGAGCTCTTTATTCAGAGTGCTATTCATTGAAATGAAAGAATAGTGTCTGTATGTTGTTCTGATTCTACTGTTTATTTTAAATACCTCCTTGAAATGCACTTCTGAAAATCAAAATAAATCCATTAGCATTTCCTCCTCAATTCATCTGCGATAACTGTTGAGTTAATAAGGCTTACTCTAAAGGCCACAGAACAAAAAGCAGGAGTTCTGGTTTGTAGTCTACAGTTCTAATTTTTAAATTTACTGTGAGGAAAGTTTTGCTTGTTTTTGTCAACTTATTTTCATTTTTATATTACAAGAAGTGTTCAGGTTTTTTTATTTGAGCATTACTATCTCTGGGATATTTCACTATACCATTTTAAACATAATTGAAGCACCCTTATAAAGATGCTTTCTAAAAACCAAATGAGTAGTCATTCATAAAATCAAATGCTAATGGGATGGATAGAATGAGAGTAAATGGAGAGCCTGGCCATCTCTGACATGCTTTTATGCAATTGAGATCTGATCTAGCACTTGACTTTTGGCACTAAAACAAATGCTCACTTAGTGTGGGCTCTCTTTAAGGAGGGATAAGATTATCCCTGAGATGGCTTTATTGGAAATGCCTGGATTCTTTGTGACTTTTTAATCCTGTGATGTGGCAGCCAGCACCTTAGCAGCTGTTGGCAGTGTTTGCTCTCTGGGGTTTGCTGTCTGTACTGCTTTGCCTTCTCACTTCATGGCCGTGCCCCCTTGGTCTAGCTCACCGGATCGCTGGATGACTTTGTACCGAGTTTAGTAAATTTTGACCCTGGATTTCAGTTTTCTCTCGGTTCACTTTGAAAGTGCTTTCCCTTTCACCCTTCATTCCCTTTAAATGTCTACCCTTTACTTTGGTTTTCAGTGAAATTCATATATGGCCAATACACAAATATCCCGTGTGCTCAACTGGGTTGGAATCCATTCTTCAAATAGTCCTTCCAGAATACAAATCGACCATGCAGCAAAATGTCATGAGTGTCGGAGTGAATGGGTATATAGTTAAAGTAGTTATTCAAAATCACACGCACAGGTTGAAGACCAAGACCAACATACAAAGAATCTAATTTCCTGAATATCATCACGTGTTGATTTTTTGCTTTGTTTTCTAAAATCTTAAGCTTTTCATGGTCACATTCTCTTTCTTTGGCTACCAGAAAGCTCAGAAACAAACCTATTGCACTTTGTATGGGCTATGCATGTAACTATTTTCCCCATTCCTTCCTGGGACTGACCGTTCTCTGTTGCTTGGTTCTCTAGTGGCTGGCTTTTCAGACATAGCTCAGAGAACCATTAACTATAGACAAATAAACAAATTCCTGTTGCTGCTCACCAAGAAGAACAAATCGATTTTTCCACACCAGTACTGGTTCAGTGATAGGTCAATTCAGTGTGTCTCTTATACTTTTCATTGAATTTGGATCTTATGTTTGGAACAACCCTGTGTGTTTTTGGTCATATTCCTGGTTTAGTTTATATGATGCATCTAAGCAACCATCAGTTGCCTGGGTCTCTCTTAGCTTTCCTGGCTCTGAAATCACTTAACTGTCTTCCCCCGACCACTCCCAAATGAACTCTGTGCTCTACAAAATGTAAGTGAAGATGCCTAGCACTCTCTGAGCCAGGTCGGCCATCCCCAAGAGATGAGGGTATAAACAGAAACCAAGTTTTATTTATATTTTAACTGTTAAACTTCATAATAATTTTATTGTAAGCCACAAACAGTTCTTTTTTGGAAGTAGGTCAAACAAATTATAGCTTGAGAAGAAATGCTGGTACTAAGTGTAATAAATTTGATTCTTGATCCAAGATGTTTAGAACGCTCCATAAATCTTTATAGAACCACTAAATGTCTTACTTTATTTTAGCCAATTCACTATGAACATGAGAACATTTATATTATTTTATAAAGTAAAGATTTCCTTTAAATTTTGACAGTGAGTTTTCTTACCATCGATAGCCAGGATTTCTGCTGTGTATATTCCATTGGTAATATATTTTGATTTCTTATCAAATTCCCTAGAAAATTGTATTTCACCCGTCCTTGAATCCACTTTTAACCAGCTGCCTGCATCATGTCCTATGATATACCTGTTTTGGGGAAAAAAAAAAGTTCTTCATGAGGATTTTGTGAAAATCGGTCAATGATCATCACATAAGAGCTACAGTGTGTTGGATTTAGCAATGTGCCTTTATGCCTTATGTGAGAATTATCTTGGTTTATAAAATTATATATGCATAGTTATGAACCCATTGAAAATATCAATACACATGTTCACAAAAGAGTTTTAAGATGTCATCCTTCTTACTCTTTTGGCTATTATAATTTTCAGTATAAATGTACACATTTATTTCATGTCTATTGATTCATTCATCACAATATTGAGGGACCACTATTTGTTCATTTTCACATGTCCTAGATTTTAGGCACTTTGTTGTGGTCTGCTCAGGAACCCGGGTGCCCTCTGTTCAGCTGTTCAGGCTCTTGCTTCCTCAGAGGAATTGAAAGTGCTGCTTCTTCACTTTGTTGGAAGAAGAGCTGGCCTTTACCCCAGGTACCATTTCAGGACATTGATATAGTTTATCTCACATGACCTTTCCTCTTTTCCATACTGAAAGGTTTCATAAAGCTTCTTAAGTCTGCCAACTTTCCAGCTGACTGAATGTTAAAATTGTTAATATTATAGCAATATCTAAGTCAGTATACTTTGTTCACTCCAAAGTTACTGGGGAGAAATAGAGGGAAGGGAAGAGTAGACAGGAGACTGATATTGTTCACGATAGCTCTTTCCCAGCTTATCTTAGATTGATCTAATTCATGTACGATGTATGTCTGAGTGCTCCAAATAAATACTTACCTCTCTATCTCAAGTCTAGCTTTCTCTCTTTATGCTCACAAAACCCCAGAAACACCTGTCTTTTCATTTCTTCCATTCTTTTCCTCCTCTTTTAAGTAAACCTGAGCTTTGAAATTAGCCCAAAGTTATAGGTCAAATGAATAAGCAGTGACTCATATTTTATGATATCTTACAGTGGACAATTTGACATAATCAGTCAAGATCGAGGATGGTTCAGATGGCCACAAAAGATCAAAGAGACCCAGCGGGGTAAAAAGAGGAGGTCTTCTGATGTTTATAATGGCTCCCACGACCAACTTATTCTTTCTCTCCATTCAGAGCACTTTTTACAGCCTTTAAAACAGTTCAAATTTTTAGAATGTGCAAATGACATAAATGCCTTCTAAAGCACATCAGAAGACAAAGAAGGAAAGGGAAGCAAAACTCTGAAAGTCTTATGGATCCACTGACATTATTAGTATGTGATGCATGAATTATATACTACATGCTGCACCGAGCAGAACTCTGCTTTGACACATTATCATGGTCAAAGACTTTGCAGTACCTGACATTGGTTGCTGGGTTTCCTGTGTCCAAATCCACGGCTGTGTATGTGCCAAGCACATGATTCAGTAAGGAGTCTCCCCTCGTTCCTTCTCGCACACTGAAGGTCATGGAGTTGGGATGGAATGTGGGCCCTTCTCTGACGTTAATAACCTGAATCCTCACTGGCGTTGCATGCATTCGGAACTGAGAGGCAACTGAGTGATGAAATTCAGCCTGATTTTTAACCCCAATACTGAGATGAATATTGGGCATTTGTTCATAATCCAGCATCTGAAATGATGGGGGTTGGGGAGGGAGAGTACACAGAATAACCTTGAAAGAACAGTCATGATTGAAGGAGAAGTCACAATGAGCAAGTTACCAAGATAAATAAAACCCTGAAGCTGTGCAGTTCAGATTTCAGATCCAGAAACAGGATTACTGCATTGGGTATTTTAGACGTGTTATTCTTTGTGACTGTTGTCCTGACTGAGCATAAAGGTCATTTGTATCTATGACTTTATAGTCAGCTCAGATTGTGGATGTTTTAAGTTTCTTATATAAAACACTGGTATAAAAAATGATAGTTCTTCCAGCAAGAGGTCTTCAGGAAAAATAAATGGCATACATTAAAAAAAATTGACAAGTAGAAAATTCATTAGCAAATAGGGCCCAGATTTTCCTTGTGGAATTCACGTCTGAGAACCTCTCAAAAGTACAATTAGGAGACTAGAGGAGCCACTGTGTACAGTGTCAGCAGACCTGTAATTATTTTTTAAATGATGCAAACAACTTCTGAAGGAGTATTCATGATTATTATAGCCAGCGCAACACTGTAATTTTGCTGTGCTGGGCTGGGTGGACAAGACGGTTCGGTCACAGGACACAGTCACATAAGTCAATAGTCTCAGGGGAAAGACACCTTTGAAATGGATGCCCTGGATAAAAGCTGGGCACAGCCTTTTAACCCAGAATGAAGGATGTGGCGACATGAAAAGACACGGGTTAAAAAGCAGTTGTAAACAAGCTGAGCACTGAGTAATGTCTGTTCAGAAGAGCTCTGGAGGTTAATGGAAGTGCCTCTTGCAACACACTTATCAACTACAGAGGCCAAGATTAGCCACAGCATCAGTAAGGCTGAACTGCATCCCAGCTGCCCAGGGAAATTCCACAACATCAGGCTGGTTTTCAGAGGTTTGGGAGTCACCTTCTTCAGCAGCGTTGACACGCCCAAACATCTTGCAGGGACTCCCTTGGTTTCTTGTTTGGGAGTGACTTGAGTTTTAGCTACAATCCTTAAGGTCAGCACTGGTATTTCTTTTACATGTGTCTTTCCCCGCCGGCCCCCCCTCCCCGCCCCCAACACTTGGCACAGTGCTGAAAAGGAACTATGCACTCAAAATGGAGTTTTCACTCCCTACAATCCCATGCTATTAAAACTCTGTAGTTACACAAATGAAAATAGAAAGAGAATATCCGTTCTGGTAGTTAAGCTCTTGAGGTTCTCTTGTGCATACATGCAAATGTGCTTTTTGCTGGCCAGACTAGTTGTCCCTCTTTGAAATTGACAGTGATGGACATATATGAATGTGTGCATATGATTGCATACATTCCTGAAATTCATAAGATGTAGGTAAAGGAAGCTGACTGAGGGTCGGTCTGTGGGGACAGTCCCTCCAGCAGAAAAAAAGATGAAGACTGGATGGAAGAAAGAAAGTCATTCATTTCTTCTTTGCCAGGGGAACCCATTTGCCAAGATTTTCTGATTGTTCCCAGATTTCAGGGACATAGGGATAGCACTGTTTCTGGCCATGTCTCTTCTTGGAGTTGGAATAGGGAGGCTGGTAGATCAAGAAATGAGTGCAAAGGGTATGCCTGTACCTGCTAGACTTTAACAAGGGGCTATGGAGAGGATAAAGATGGCCCCTTTCAGAAGTGGATTTAACTTGCTGATATTTTGCTTTAGATCATTTTAGTATCAAAGGTAAGCACTTAGAACTATATATTGATTTTTAAAATTTAATACAACACTGTTAATTCGGGGGGTTGTCACTCAGCAATTCCACACTCAATGCTATTGAATCAGTGCCAACAACATAGAACTGTCTCTGTGGCTTTGCAAGACTGGAACTCATCAGGGGTGTGAGAAGACCCATCTTTCTCCCTTGTACCTGGTGGTTCTGAATTGCTGACCTTGCATTGACAGCTCAGCATGTAACCGCTAAACCACCTGGGTTCTGGGTCCGTTTGGTGAGCTCACTAATTCATTTTAAAAGTAAGAAGGAGGGCATTCGAAAATTTCATTTAAAAGAAAGATGATTTGTAGATGCGTATTTTTCCATGGCAGAACAAATAGTTAACTATCTGCTGGTTTGTGTGTGCCGTCCTGTCCAGGAAGGAATATTTTCTGGCATCCATGGAGCTGAAAGGGACCATAAAAGCACAAAAGATGGGAAGGAGCCTGTGGAGGTCAACAGATTCAGACGGTGTGAATCCCCTTGAAACCCGTTTTGCTGGTCTCTGATTACATGGGGATGCTTTGAAGGGTGGCAGTTAAGGGTGATTCTGACATCAGAGAGATCTGGGTTAAATCTTGTCTTTGACATTTGCCTTCTCTGTGAATTTAGACAAGCTATTTTGCCTTTGCTTCCAAGTAATATTTTCTATAAAAAAAGGAATCACAATATTTTCTTCCCAACAGGTGGAAAGTGCAGGTTATCATAGTTAGTGTTTTGTGACTACCTTATTCGTATTTCTATGCACATTATCCAATAATTACCACAAAGAATTTGTTCTTGGTATTCATAGAGAATCTTGAATTTTCTCAAAGTCTCTCTTGTTGCACTCTAAGAACGAGTTTCAGAGACTTGAGCTTGAGGAAGCAGACACCAGGCTTTCCAGGGAGATGGATTAGGGTCTCTGAGTCCTCGAGATTAAGTCTCTGAAACCCTATGGAGAAGCTCCGCGTTGTCTTGTCAGGTTGCTACAAATCAAAATCAAATGATAGCAAAGGAAATGAAAATATTTTCTAAAAATAGCTATCTCTTCTCGCTGTCACTAGATATTAAATTTAGTATTAGTCACACTTTCTGTGTCATTTTGGTATTTTAAAACATACTTTCCCCATCAAAAATGACATCTATTTTTAAAAAATGACATCTATTTTCAAAATATCATATGGACCAATTTCTCATGAGCTTGACATGCCAATCAGTCCCCCCATAAAGTAAGTATATGCTTAAAAGGCCCTTACTCATCACAGAATAAACATCACATCATAGAGAGTACACTGCTTGCATCATTAACATTCACCAATTAAAGACCAATTTTATATGGGAGTTTTGAACTACCTCCAGCCCCATGGCTACCACCTCTATACCACTGATGTCAGATTATCTGATCAACAACACCATCTTCAAAACTTTTGAGTCTATGTGACCTTCTGAATATTACAACAGGTGTTAGAGATACAAAGATATTTAGAAAACATTGTTTATACACAAAGGTCTTAGTACTTCAGTAGTTTTGAAAGCAGATAACAAAGAATGGCTACATATTACAAGGCAAGATGTAAAGCTCAATGATTAAATGGTAAAAAGACTGATAAGGACTGTATGCTGCTTTTTGTTTAAGCATCAACCAAAATGCAAGATAGAAAATTCGGATCCCTGAGAGAAAAACTTGACGGAATAGTTAACATTTGCTACGGTGGTAGGTGGTGTTCGGTGATCCCTGCTCTACTCTCCATGCTGCATTAGACAATGGCTCTTCTTCACATTCCTTCATTTCCATTTTTACTGTTGTCACCTTAGATCATATTTCTAGTACATTAAACTTAATTAACATCTTGTTTTCTTAACTTTAATCTTTCATAAACTGAATTTCCAATGTTACTATTATTCTTAATAATCTGGTGCTTTTCTTGATTTATAATTAGGGTCTGACATATTTTTCTTTTAAAGGCCAGATAGCACATATTGTGATTTCTGGGCCATATTTTGTCGGTTACAAACATTCAGCTCTGATGTTGGAGTGTGAATGGGGCTATAGACAGTACATATGTGAGTTAGTGTTTGAATAAAACCTCAGTTACAGAAACAAGTGACAGAGCAGACAGGACCCCAAGGCTGTGTGGCTTGTGGATCCCGACTGCATCAATGTTTCACAAATGGAAAGTACAATGTCTAAGCTTGTCATCCCTGTGTTCCCATTAGGAATTTAAAAAATCTGTAAATCATTGCAAGGGCAACCTTAAAAAGTTTATATACTTGCATAAGTTCCCTAATTTTAACAGCCACCACACACATTAACACATGGCATGATATCATCCCTCATGGTTGACAAACATGTAATGTTTTGATGACAAACAGTAACGCTTAGGATGTATCTGCACAACATAAAAAAAACCCAAAATGTACAAAGACTCAATCTAGAAATGTTATTGCTGCATTATGTAAGGACTAGAAGGGGTGGATGGAGAAATTAGTAACTAAGTTTAATAATCACAATTCACAGTGTATGTCAAACAAAATATTTGACTCCTTTTGTGTGTGTAGTTATGGACATATATTTTCATAGTTGTTAATGCTTTATTATTTGAGATTTTTATTTGAGAAAAGTTAATAATTTAGCTCACTGCTTTAATGTTCTCATTGCCTTAGTGGTTTTCAGGTATACTTTGGATTGTCAATTTATTAGGTATTATTATAGTCCACGAAGCAAGCTAAAAGAAAATCAACTTCCATGGAAAAGTGAGAAAAAAAAGGCAATGTCCTCAAGCTAAGAAAAAGATTTTAAAAAGTTTAGTTCAGAGCCCAAAGTGGAGGGAGCCCATGGTAGTCAAGTGTGGATTCCTAGTGGATGAAGTCCAACTCACCATATTCTTGCATCTGATTGTCTTCAACCCAGTTACTCACTGACAGGGGCCTCTCCTAATGCTGCAAAGGCTCTATGGTGTCTCACCTCAGTGCACATGCTTATTTCAAGGAAAAAATAGTAGCATCTTGTTTAAATTCTATTTATTGCATGAATCTTTTCTGAAACATCTCTTCTTCTCTCATTAACTACTTTATATCTCATCCATTTGGTAAATTACTTGCTTTGATTTATAACATCATAGCACTATTCATTGTGCTGTATTTCTCATACAACACGTCTGATTTGGGGTGTCTGTCTTGTCTTCTCAACTTGATATTGAGAATTGCAAGCCTTCCTTGTCTCTAATAGGGTTGCTAGGCTGGAAGCTCAGACTTGTACAGTAAGACTCCTTAAACAAAGGCTACTGTAATGAGTTTTCATGGTTAGAGAGTCATTTTTAGAGGCAGATTCTGTGTCTTAGAGTGACTTAAAACTTCTTTGGAAGAAAATTTGGCAGCTCTCATACTGTACCTTGACGACTTTCAAAATGCCTTCATTAGTTTGTGGGTCTGTTTGAATATCAAACCAATTTCCATCATTTCCAGAGAGAATTAAATATTCTGCCAACCAATTGGCAGTGCCTTCTTCATCCAGATCAATTGTTTTCAGTCGCATCAGTTCTGAATTTAAACAGTTTTCTTCAATACTTGCTGAGTACTGAAATGATAATTTTATAATCAGTGGATTTTTCAAAGCAGAAATGATGTTATTATTGCACCATTATCATTTAAAATACTCGAATCAACAATTATTTTAAATCCAAACCAACATCATTAACATCGAGTCGATGCTGACTCTTACGGATCCTATATGAGAGGGTAGAACTGCCCCTGTGTTTTTCTGAGGCTGAAACACATTGCTAGACTAGAAAGTGTCTTTTTCCCCCATTGTTATTAATAAATGCCATAAATTCAATAAGTGTAATACAAAATTCATATAAGTCAAACTCATTTTCATGGGCTGCATGTGGAATTATCTTTTTCCTTGTTCAATTTTCTTTAATTTTACTCTTTTCTTTTAGGTGAAAGGTTAGACTTTTTGAGAGCAGAGTCACATAGTAAATGTACTAGGTTTTACAGGGCAGTTTGTTAATGCTACTATTGTAGCAGAAAACTCTCCACAGACAACGGTGTGAGAAAATAATTTTAAAAAATAGTGAGCAATAGAAATGAGCATGGCTAAAGCCCAACTTTTTTTTTTTTAACTACAATACATGGCAGACCCTGATTTGCCTTGGGTCAGGGTTTATGGCTATGTCTAAAGAGGAAAGTGGAAGTTGAGAATAATTTGTTGGAATTAATTTGTCAAACCATCAGGCATAAAAAGATGCATTGGTATTGGTACAGTAGGAGGACGGACGTAGGGAGGAGTGGGCAGGGGGAGATGTCGGGTAGTGTAAGATATGACAAAACAATAATGATTGCAGAGTAATGAGGACTTGGGGGAAGAGGGGAAAGGTTGGAGGGAGAAGGAAGAGAGGCTCATATCAAGGGCTCAAGAGGAAAAGCAGATGTTGGAAGAATGTTGATGAGGACAGGCAAGTGGAGGTGGTTGGCACAGTATATGTATTGAACTATGTATGATGAAAAGTGATGTATGAGCCCCCAATAAAATGATTAAATTAAAAAACACACAAAAGAATCACATAATCTAATTATAGCAAATGAGAGGTAGTGTGGTAAAACACCCTGGATCATCTCATTCTATAGCATATGGTTCTTTCTTACCAATGGAATCAACTTTCTTTCCCAGTAATAAACTCCTTTTATTAAAAAAAAAAACATTTCCATGGATTGATGGTATGCAGATAATAAAGTTTTGCTTTCTGAATGGCCCCAACATATCTGCTGATAAAGATCAAGGATTTGAGTCTTCACTATGGATTATCACTCAATGTAAAGAAGACCCAAATCTTCACAAACAGACCAATGGGCACCGTCACGGCTAAATAGAGAGAAGGTTGAAGTTGTCAAGCATTGGGTCTTGCTTGAATCCACAATAAGATGTTCATGGTTGCAAAAGTCAAGAGATCAAAAGATACATTTCATTAGTTATATCTGCTCATAAGACCTCTTCAGAGCATTGAAAGGCAAGATGGCACTTAAAGGACTAGGGTTTACTTCACCCAAACCATGGTATCTTCAATTGCTTCATATGCAGCTGAAAATTGGTCATTGAATAAGGGCGAATGAAGAAGAATTGATGCAATACAACTCTGGTGTTGGTGAAGACTATTGAAAGTACCACGGATTGCTAAAAGGATAATGGTTCTATGTGGGAAGAAGTATGGCTGGAGTGCTTAGTTAAGGATGCTCCAGAGGTAAGAATGGCAAGACTTCATCTTACATACTTTAGACATGTCAGAAGAGACAGTTCCGGAGAAGGATGTCACGCTATATAAAGAGGAAAGAGAACAAAAGAGAGGAAGGTCTTTCATGAGTTAGCTTGACATAGTGGCTGGAACAGTAGGCTTGGGCATAGGAACAAGACATGATAATGCTTTGCTCGGTTGTGATAGGGTTATTATGGGAACCAACTCGATGGCACTTAACAATACCAACAAGGTGAATCATGTCTGCAGCAGACAGTCAACAGCCTTCACAGAGAGAGTTTGTAGAGAATAGTTGCTCAAAGACAAATGGGCAAATTAAAGGTTGTTTTGCTTGGCACCACTGAGTTGGCTCTGACTCACATGTAACTGAATGAAGCACTTCCTGGTCCTGTGGCCTATTCACAATTGCTGTGATGCTTGACCTCATTGTTGCAATCACCGGGACAATCCATCTCGCTGAGTATCTTCTCTTTTTTTACTCTACCCGACATGATGTGCTGTCTCCCCCCTCCCCCATCTCTCCAGATAACATACTCAAAGTACCCGAGATGATTAAAGTATTCAACTTTCTAAGATTACAAATAAGAATTTATAAAGTAAAGCTGAGTACTTCCATGTATGTAACAGAACCAAGATCACAAACTAGAAGGAAAACAAATGACTATTGCCCTTCAATCCATGAAGGTGGATGATAGCAGTAGACACTTACTGAAGTTTTCTCCAAGTTGGGATAATTGTCATTGACATCTACAACCTTGATTCTGCAGTCACAGTTGGATGACAATCCATCTGTGGCACCATCTCGATCAGATCCACTCACGAGGAGATTGTACATGCTGTGTTCCTGAGTTAGTTAGGATGAAAACGAATCATGTGAGATTGGTCTTGTGTTGAATAAAATGTAACACTTTCTATGCTCTTATGTTTTATATGTGTACATCTCAAATTAAGATTGAATTTAATTTTCATTGAAGAATCAGTTTCATTCTCCCCCTCCATCCTTTAACAATAGAGGAAGCACACACAGATCATTTCATCATCCCCCTCCTCCTTTAAAATGAGGTCTTTCATTTCTTATTTTTCATTCAAAAAGGGATTTACCTCTCTATCAAGAAAACTGGACATCGTGCGGACTTCTCCCGTGTACCTGTTCAGAATGAACATTGGTGCACCCGCGGGATCCTGAGAAATGATCTTGTAGGCAATTTTAGAATTCAGGTGGTTGTCTTCATCGGCATCGGTGGCACTTAACTTCACTACTAGAGTGTCTAAGCATGAAGATGGAGATGAAGAATGTTTGGAGGCTGTGTTAGAATCAACTCAGCAAATCATTCAATATAGGAAGGCAATGAGCTGGCCTTCTGCTTTCTCTAGGTTCTAGTTCTCCCCGAGAATGCAGTAGCTCCCTCAGTTTTCAAGGACACCATTGTTTAAAAAGCCACCATTGTGAATTGTTTTTTAAAAAATGCATAGCAGTGTACAGTGTGCTTGCATTCCTTAATCATTTAATTCTTGCATTTCTATGAAAGATGTGCTGATAATATCTTATGCATAGGATAAAGTAGTAGCAAAATTAAGGGATTTTAAATATTTTTTGGGAAAAAAGCATCTCAATAGCCTCTCTGTATCAACATAAATCCGAGGAAAATCAATGTTGTCAATTTGCTTTTGTCAAGATCTTATAATGGTTATTAATTTAAAAAGGCTTAGTATAAAATATAGTTTAAGTAAAGTCAATCTTGCCAGTTGTTTATTGAGCATCTTTAGTCTTTATTCCCATGTATCCAGAAAGCATTGTGGAGTAGCATGGCTTTCCTCAACAGTCACGCACATATATAATTATTGAAAAGACTTTTTTTCTGTCTTCACAGGCAAAGGCTTTCAAAAAAAAAAAAGGCGGTCTAGGCAATCCCCTAAGAGCACCAGTGCACATGACATATTTCTCAGGTGGTCTAGGTCCCTGGTGTTCTTTGCTTCCTAGCCAGGTTTCAAATAATAAAAATAATTGAAAGAATGTTGGTACAGAGAACCAGGGGTCTCCTGCAAACCCAAAGAAGCATGACTGATGCTACTTGGTCAGAAACTGCCCTAGAAGGAGGTCCTTTACCAAGGCTGCCAGTGATGTCTCTGTCATCATTCATACTAGTTTTGACCAAAGGGTGTAGCACAGAGAGGAATAGCCATAAGACTTACTCGCATCACTGTTTTCTTCAATACTGGCTGTGTAGACATTTTGGGTAAAGACCGGTGGATTGTCATTTATGTCCATAACTTTTACTCTAAGTTCAAGAGGTCTTTCTAGGTCTTCACCCCGTGAATTTAAAGCCCGGCAGTAGATCTGTGGGAAGATAGGAAGTGGGGATGACTTTCTTAGCCAACAGAAATGAAGAAACATGCTTGAAAATATAGAAGGGAATGTGCAGACAAATGTTCTGTGAACACCCCCTATTCCCATCTAGTCATTTAGATAGGAACAAGCCATTGACCAATCATCCACTGACAAGCACTCCAGAGGTCATAATGTACAATGCTTGATTAATACATTCTTTCCAGTCCTTCATGGTTTTGGTATACAAATCAAGTAATTATGCTGTGACAATAGATTTTTAAAGGGAAGAACACTAACATGAATAAATTATGACATACTTCTGTGACTTACCAAAAAAATTGGAGTTATCTCTCTATCCACCACTGAAGTGATGTTAATTTCCCCAGTCCGAGGATTAATGGTGAACACTCCATAAGGTGGTCGATCAATCCCCACCCCAGAGATACGATATGTAATCTTCTGGTTGGCTTCACAGTCTGATCGAATCTGCATGGAAAATGGCTAAGATTGTGACCAGATTTCCAACCTGCCATGAATGGTAAAAGATAGGGTAGGCTTTGTGGAGAATATACCTCCTCCTACTCAGATGGACTTGGAGTAGAAACCCGGCACCTTGGGTTGGTTAGTCCTTGGGTGACCTTCGATAATTTGCTTAACTTCATCAAGCACCAACTTAACAATGGCCATGATAGTACTTATCTAATCTCTCTGAGTTAGTAGTGTACTATAAAGTCCATTGGATTAATACTGTAGGAGGTAAATTATATAAAGCTCATTCTAATTCACTGATGCTAGATTTGTTAACAAACAATCCATAATTAATCCTCTGATGTCCTCGCACAGAGATTAAGAATTTAACAGAAGATGTCCCAATCAATACTATTTTAAAAAAATTATGTCATATTCATGTTACGTTGCCTTGACTTGAGATTCAGTTAAAATGGTGGATTACTTAAGGAAGTAGAGTGTTTTTGTAAGTATTGGTAATTTTTTTTTATAAATCAAACCTCACATTTTTTGCTCAGTCAAACAGATTTCATGACATGTCTGTCATTTATATTTTTGTTTTCATAGTTTATATTCATTAGTCATAAATTTAATCTTATTTAATTTCAGAATTTTCTATTTCACTTCTAAATTGAAGATGTGCATATTTAGTTAAATATGGTTTTTAACTTGAGTTCCTACAATTCAAGACAGACATCTGGAAATATGACTTTCATTGTTTTTATTGTAGTTACCAATTCCAATTAAGATAACAGAGTTGGATTTCTTTGTAGGTTTCTCAACTGTAACACTTATGGGAGCAGACAAATAGGTCTCTTTCCTGCAGAGCTCATGGGTGGGTCTGAACTACTAATGTTTTTGTTAGCAATGCAGTGTTTCAATGTTATGCGACCAAATTTCCAAAGCTCTATTCTAATCCAAGGATAAATTTTATATTGACAATAATCCAGGAAACCCCCCAAATAAAAATGTTTAAATAAAATATGCACCAGGAATGGAATAGCATAAACCATGACTGAATTGCATGGAAACAATAGAAATTTTAAAGATTTAAAAAATTTTAAGACCTTCTGAGAGAGACTATCTCTTTGTTCCCAGACTGACATTACAAAACCATTCCCCCCATCTGCCACAAGTCAGGTCTTTCCTTTGCACATTGTTATGCAATCTTTTCAGAACCTCTAAAAATAAAGGCTTGATTAGCTGTCTGACTTGGTGGGATGAACTCTAAATGTGCTATACCCCTCACATAAAAAACAAACAAACAAACAAGCAACAAATAAGTGAGTATCATCTTGATTTTGATTTTCGATTCCATTTGAAGAACTTTTTTGGGAGGGCAGGGGTTGGTGGCAGTGGGGAGGTGATGAAGTCTTCCACTGGCTTGATTGATGTTTGCTTTTGGGGTCATAAGAATAACACCATGTCTCCTCACCAGTAATGACCTTACTGGTAATCACCTGAACCAAGCTCCAAGATAGTCTAGATAGCCTCTTCATCTATACAATGCTTTGATGTCAGTCTTTATGTCACTTGTCAATACAAGTGCATGAATTTTTTCGATATTTTTGTCCATTCGGGAAGCTGACTGTTGTCAAGAGTCAGGTTCATCATCAATGAGCATTTCACCTTTTTGAAAGGAGTAAACCTCTTGTGCACTTGAGCCTTTTCCATAGTGCTGTCCTTGTAAGCTGTGTTGATCACCACAATGGTTTCTGTGGCATTTTTTTCTGATCAAGAAACAAAATTTCAGAGCTGCATGCTGTTCTCTTAAATTGGCCAATACAAAACAAACAAACAAACAAGATTTGCACAAAACAGCTTTTACAAAAAAAAAAAATCTTTGTGATTAGAAAGAAACTTCCCAGGTGATGCCACTGGTGCACTAACTCAAAGTGAGTTGTTTGATGCTGACCTAGCAGGAAGAAATGTGTACTATGAAAACTCCATCCAAGGTAACTTTTTTTCCAGGTTTTTAATTTTTGGTACCCCTCATATTCTCTCATACAAAGAGTATAATCTATTTCCTCACTCTATCATAAAAAAGATGCTGTTGATGTTACTAGTGACCTGGGTCAATATGTCCTCAAAAGAACTGGTTGAGTTGTGAATGTGGATTTCAAATTACATGGATAGTGCTAAGCTTGTCTCAGGTTGTGGAGAATGAAGTCTGCATGGTCCATTCGTCCATTGGAGCAACTGTTTCCATGCACATTCAGTTATTTTCATTTTCTTCCTTCTGGACAGAAACTAATCATTGCACCTTACATGGACCTTCAGATGCTTTTAAGATTACGTACTACGCACCCAAGTAGGATGTAGAACATTGTCTTTGTGGACTATGTTATGCCAATTGAACTGGGTGCCCCCTGAAACCAGAGAGTTATTCCTCCAAGATATTTGATTCTGTCTAAGAAGATTTCATATCTTTGTTTCATTTTCTTTTAACTATCTTTATGAATAGCATATCTTTGTGAAAATCTTTTAAGAGTTTCTTAGATTTTGAATGTGAGGACTTAGTAAGAACTTTTGATGACATTTATACTTTCTTGGAGTGAATTAATCAGAGATCATAAAACTTTGACTTTCCAGAGGAATACTCCGCATATATATCTAATCTTCATAGCATATACATACAACAATGAATAGAAAGCAAACAGATGAACAAAGTAGAATTACACAGGAGAGATGTACTACATTTTTAGGATGAAGTGTCATGGATAGTTCTACACCCCCCTGCCCACCATCGCAGTCTCTTAGAACATGACAACCAACTTGATGCTTCAGCAACCCTCTTTCAGAACCTGGAGTAGGATGCACTTTTCTGCCTCGCACCTTTATTTTATCAACATAGGATACTCCTATGGGTTTCCTCACTTACTTTGGCAATTGGATTTCTCTTTGAGTTGTCTTCTCCTTCTCTACAAGCAGCTGCAAACTTGATCCACTCCCTTTTTTGTCTTCTGACAGTTTGCCATTTGGTTGTACCATTTTCCATGTCTAATTCTTTTACCTTAAGAAAAAAAAGTCTTAGAGTCTTAAGAATTTTTTTCTAATAGTACATAGTCATATCAATTTAACATTATGAATCTGTCCAGAAGAAACAATTATTTAAACTTCAACACATAGCATCTTTTACTAATCCACTACTGAAGATGTAGCCTGGCCAACCCCAGATTAACTGTTTTTTTTTTTTTAATGATTTCACTTCTAACTACTTGATTTTGTTGAAGCAAATGTGATTAGCTATAAATAAATATAATAAGGATACATATAATAATGTGAAATTTGTTGTAATTTTTTAAAACTGACTTCACCTTGCCTAATTTATTTTTCATTGAGACATGTCTAGACTTCACAACTTTCAGAGTTTAAGAGATTGGTGATGTCTCATATGAGTACATTCCACACAACACAAAAGTTGTGTTGTTAATGAAATCACCACAGAGGGTTAGCATCCAAATATATTATTGTAAGATAAGAAAAATATTATTGGCTGAATTGCCTATAATAATCTCATAGACACTGATATGACTTCTGTATTGTACATGTGTATCTCTGCTGGTGATAAGTATTTCCCATGGTAGGCTTATATGCTATTGTTTGCGGTTGTCTATGAATTTTCACTATGAAAGAGCTTAGAAATGTTACAGCATGCAAAACCATTACATATGTGTATGTGTAAGTGCTGATACCCTTATCAAGTACACTGATAGCATTTGGAAGCTCAGGCTTTATTTAAGACCCACATAGGGAGAGCAAAGTTTCCACATGAATGGAACTCACCATTTGAAGGATTAAGGCATTTATAATATGTCTTATTTTGATAAAAAATTTTCTGAAAGACAACACACATGATCTATTTTTGTGAACAACAATAATAACTTTGTTTTCCTGAAGGATTTAAGATGATCATAATGATTGTTTAACAACAATAAAAAAAAGCCATATCAAAAATTTTTTGGTAGATTTCCTTTGTGATACTACTCAAACAGGAACCAGATTCTCTTTTCTATTTATTTATGACCATATATATATTTTCACATATTAAAAATATTTTGGATTTTCTATCTTTTCCTCATGGATAAAGCATCCATTGTCTGTCTGACTAATATAATAAATGCTCTCACTTCATATTCTAAGGCTTTACTTTGTGTCTTTTGCTTTGCAATAGGCTGGGACACTAATAAATAAACTGCTCAGTTAGCTAGAGATGTGGGAGTTGCTAAAGGGTTACACTGCACAAGCAGAGGAATTTGAGGTGTGGAGGCATTTACTATTACTATTTTAGTTGAGTGACTATTTCTTTAACTTTTATCTGAATGACTATGGTGACAAGCATTCTGAATCTTGATATGTGGTGCATACAAAATTAACTTTGTCATTTAATTTTTAGTTTAGAAAATAATTTTATTATACATTACCTCAACAATAAATTCACTGTTAACTTCCAGCACCACCTGTTATAGAAAGCACATAATTAGCATGAATTTTCAAAATTCAAAAGAAATGTATAATCCTACTACATGTTATTTATTGATTTATTTTTAATCATTTTATTGGGAGCTCTTACAGATATTGTAACAGTTCATAGTTCAGTCATATTAAGCAGTATTGTATACTTGTTACTGCAATCAGTTTGAAGATATTCTCCTTCTTCTTGACCTCCTTGATATCTCTCTCCTTTATTCCCTCTCCCAACCCTTATTGTTTTATCTATCTATCTATCTATCTATCTATCTATCTATCTATCTATCTATCTATCATCTACCTAATCTATCATTTATCTATCTTCTCTGATAGAGCCATATGTTACACTGTCTACTATATCCATTCACCTACATCTCTGTTGTTCTCTCCCTTTAGGTAGGGTTATACTATCACCTCCCCCTTTTCTCCCTCTGCTCCTCTCTTTCCATACCCTCAGGAAATGGTTACTCTTCTTACTTTTTCTGGGGCTTGCCTCTGTTGGTAATTGGCTACATAATTGAATGATATTAATTGTACCAATGAACATATGCAGGTCTACAAAGTTAATGAAGTAGAACCGAAACCTTAATTGTAGGGGAAAGAAATGTTAAAGAACTAGAGTTACATAGTTACATGTTTTATCAGTGCTATCCAGGACCCTGGATATATCATCCCTTTCTTTTGGCCCTTCTGTGAGGGACTAATTATTTAGCAGGTGGGTTTTGGGTCTCCACTATATCGACACACCTTCACAGGAATTGGGTTGTTTGTTTTTGGCCTTCTGATACCTCATCCCATAGACACCTCATGATCACACAGTCTGTGTGCTTTTTCAATGTGGGCTTTGTCGTCTCCCTGATAGATGGCCAGTTGTTTAACTTCAAGTCTTTAAGACCCCAGATGCTATATTTTTTAATAGGTGGGCCCCATTCACTTTTTTGCCACATTGGCATATGCATCCATTTTATCTCAGTGATCATGTAGGGAAGGTGGAGTATTCTACATGTGGTGCTACATTATTAGAATAAACCATTTTTGTAATGAGGTAAGGTTTAAGCAAAGACCAAAGGCCAATCTGCTTCCTTTCTGTATTTACACACACAAAGCACACACTCACAACATATACACACAAATGCATCTGTGTTTATAGCTTTACATATATGCATCTCTCTATACATCTACCAACATATATTTTCTTTCTTCTTCTTTCCTTCTGCACCTTATCCTTTTTACCCATCATTCACCTCTCAGTAATTTTCCTCGGATACATCTCTCTTAATCAATGACCAGAAGCACTACAACCTCCTTGACATCTGTTTTAGAACTCTTATCATAACCCTTCCATGCCATAAATGACTCATGCTCCCTTCCCCACCTCTTCCTCTGCCATGCCGCCCTGCCCCCACTCCCTTGGAACAATAAATTCAGTTACTGTCTCCTTGGGATTGCCTATCTTAGTCTATAGTTTATGGATAGACAACAAAGTTCTCATATATACTTAATTCTGTGGAAAATGTGGGTACTAAAAATTAATGGTAAAGACTTTTACCTTTCAAAAGCCTTTAAACCATTAAAGCAGATAAACATATAACCTTCAAGCATGTCAGTTTGGGATAGCTGCTCTGAGGCACCAGTGTATTCAATAGAAAGGGTAGACAGATCATTCAAATGATCAAAGTGAATTTTGTGAGACCTTCAAGAAGCATAAGGAGTTGGAAGGATTCTGCAGGGTGAGTTTGTTTTGAGAGAAACAATGAATAGGGAGAGACTTTTCCACCAGGGTAAAAGCTGTACAAGATGGAAAGGCACTAGGTAGATCATTTGGAAGAGCGAATAATCAATCATGTTACGTGAAAGTTGAAGGAAATAGTGAGGAGTCATGGAGACAAGATATTTAAAGTCATATCCTGAAGGGCTTTGTGTATGGGAGTAAGTAGTGTGGACTTTGCTTTCAACAAAGCCTATGAGAGAGAATCGAGCCAGAGGAAGAAAATAACAAGGAGGAGAAGTGGAGTGGGGGAAGGAAACAAGAGAAGTGCCAACCTGAGTGTGAAGGATGAATATGAGGGTTCTTATTAACAACCTGCCCTGAGGAGAAGAACAAGAAAGAAGTAATCTTCTGTATTATCAGGTCTCACAGACTCTTCTACCTGTAATTTTGATTCAGTCACTTCTAATCTTTCATATATACCCGCCATTTGATTATAATTTCCCCTCCTCCCCTGATTTTTTCCTCTCTTGTCCTCTGTTCACTTCATATATATGTATATGCACATGTGTATGTATATCCATACACACATATATTTGGAATTGAAACTTTTTCTCCTAGTCACCATGCAGCCAAATAATAGACCTGTTTATAAACTAAATATCACCCATGAGTAATATCATGATCCTTAGACAATTGACCACAAGAGGCAAGATGGTCAACCATTACCAAAAAACAAAGAGGAAAAGAGAATGTAGACCAAATGGAAGCTGCATAACAGAAGATAAATAAGGAGAGGGTCATGCTAATACATTATAAAAATTGTAATCCATACACAGAACAATATGTTTAAAAATTGTAAAGGAGAAGTATAGTTTCATATGTGAACATTTACCTGAAACAGAGTAGGGTACTACTTATAATAAATATAACATGGGGGGGGGGAGTGAAGTGACACATTGGACAGTGTATGATATGAAGAGGTAATAACAATTTGTAAATTATTAGGAGCTCATAGGGGATGAGAAATGGAAAGGGGAAATATGAGGAGTTGGAATTTTTTGAAAAAATAAAGAACTAGAGGAAAGAGGGAAAGAGGAGAGCATGCTGGAGGGGGTTCAAGTAGAAAATGTTTGTAGATGAACATGGTAGCATGTGTGAAAGTATGTTTAATATGAACAATGTATTGACTGTTGTAAGAGCTGTAAGACCCCCCAATAAAGTCTATATTTTTTTAAAAACACACACACACAAAGAAAAGCAATGTAAATATCTGCTTTGTATAAGTGTTATTAGCATGACCCGGTTCATATATGTAAATTTATGTATGTAAGTTTTATAGAATAACATCTGGCATGTCATAAGGTAAATGTAAACATGAGCTATGTGAATATTTATTAATCAAGTGAAATATTTTTATTATCAATATGAATTAGGAAATAATCTGGTAGAAAGTGGAATAGAACTTGTAATCTTGAATTCTACTTCATATTTTATGAAGGATATATTGAGTCAAACTACGTGTTCTCTTATTTTTGTGGGATCTAGAGTAAAATATGCAATTCTAATAAATTTCCCATAATTGCAGCATTAGAGTCAGAAGTATAAACATAAAGAATGCCATATTTAATAAAATGTTACAAAAAGAAATATGGCAAGAAATAGCTAACCCTTCTATGCCCATCAGCTCTATTGCCATTGAGGTGATTCCAGATCACACTCACCCAAAATGACAGGGGGACCTGCCACACACGGTTTCCTGTAGAGGTTCCACCATGACAAGCAGAGAACAGATGGAAGCTCTCAAAGATTTCCTCTTGCTTGGATCCATCATTGATGCTCATGGGAGCAGCAGTCAAGAAATCAAAGGGCGCATTGCATTGAGTCAAGCTGCTGCACAAGATATCTTTAAAGTGTCAAAGAGAAGGAGGACACCTGAGAACTAATCAACACTTTCCCTAAGTCCTTGTATTTTCATCACCTCACATGCAGGTGAAAATTAGACACTGAATAAGAAAGACTGACAAAGAGTCAGTGCATTTGAATGGTGGTGTTTCAAAGGATATTGAAAGTATCATGGACTGACCCAAACAAACACGTGTCTTAAAAGAAGCACAGTCAGAATGTGCCTTGGAAACAAGGATGATGACAAGACTTTCTCCATTGGACAGGTGCGGAGGAGAGAGTGATCCCTGGAGACAAACATCGTGGTTGGCAAAGTAGAAGGGCAATGACAAAGGGGGGGCCCCTGGACAAGAGGGAGTGACTGAGTGTCTACAGCTGTTGGCTCAGCCCTCACATCAGTGTGAAGAGGGGTGCAAGCCTGAGCAGTGTCTGACTCCGTTGTAGAGAGGAGTCAGCCCTGACTTGAGGGTCCTTCACCACACCAACAACTGTTGATGGAGAGAGACACTCATTTCCTTGGGAGGAGTGGCTGCTGAGTTCAAACAGCCAACATGGCCATCTCTGTGAGGGTTGAACAACTGGGCTGCCGGGGAGTCTCAATCTTGTTGACCTCCTTGCATGTTAAAACCTGAACAATGGTGATTATTTTACCTTCTCAAAAATGATGTTACCTGACTCCTGTCATCTCGTGTATTCCACTCACTCAAGTGAACAAGGGCTGCTTATTTGAGGATGCTGTGGGCTTCTTGGTTCTTATGTGCCTTTATCTTGCTACTAGATTTAAGCAATTAAATTTTCCCTCTTTGCCAAATATATCATTCAGTCTCCTTTCTGGCTGCTTCACTTCCCCCCACTGCATCTAATCTCTTCTTTTGGAACCTTGGTTCATTTGTAACTTCTGCCACAACTATATACCATTACCAGCATCACCACCACCACTACCACTTCTTGCCCTTGCCCCTTTTCTTATCGTTCTCCTAACAGAATCTACTTTGTCAATCTCTCTCGAGCCTTAGCCTGGCAGAACCCTTGCTTTAGATGTCTGTCTTCTGCCCCCGACATAAATGTAAGAAAATACCCACCAGAGTCTGTGTTCTGTCCTTCATATTTTTTTTTTGTTTTTTTTTGGGGGCATCACTGCCCTATGGTGGTCATGGGAGCTACCCAGCTGGAGAGCAGCCACAGGATTTGAACTGCTAAGCTAGTGGGCCGCAGTCCCGCACTCAACCACTACACCACCGGGGCTCAGCCCGCTTCATATTTTTTTTCATAACTTATTACCTTTAATATCTATCTTCCTGTCCTTCTACATCAAATCACAGTTTTGTTTGGACAAATTTCACTTCTTAATCCTTTATATCTTTCAGCAAATTTAGGAGCACATTGAAATTAAAAACATAAAATCCCTGGGTTGTTGTTTGATTTGGGCCACCAAATAATATTTCTCTGCTTCTAGTAGTAGTACTTCTATTCTCCCAGAATGCCAAGTCTGAACCTCCAGAACGATCTCATTCTTTCTCCCTTAGGAGTTACTGCCATCTGTACATCCCATCACTTACTTCATAATGTTACCATTTTCTCTTTTTTCCAGGGCTATGTCAGCCCCTCTGTTCAGGTCCTATGGTGCCTCACCACTCCCTGCCACCCAGTCAGTTCATGGCGACCCTGTAAGACAGGGTGGGACTTCCCCTGGGAGTTTCCAAGACTGTAATTTTTAAAGAGAATACAAAGTCTCATTGTTCTTCCTTGGAACTGCTCATGATTTTCGACTGCCTACTCTTCAGATCACAGCCCAACCGGCCACCACTACCCTACCAGGCTGCCAACTGTGTGCTGGCTAAGCTGGGTCAAATGACCTCGAGTCTGACAAGGAATCGCAAATAGCTTCACCGTGTTTCTCACCCACCCATAATCAGAAAGGACAAGTGTAGTTGCTGAATGTCAAAGCTGTAGTCAACTCACTACCTTAATTTTCACCTCAAAGAAATTATAGGGAGTCCTCGCCGGGGATCTGTTCATAGTTCCACCAGAGAACGCCAGTCATTTCCAGGCATTAGTGGGAAACATTCGCATCCTGAGTTCACCCTGCTTGCAAATGGTCCATGAGAAGAGTATGATGTCTACTCAGCAACGTGAGAGTAGTTGTAAGCCACCGTTCTACCAGTGGATTTATTGTCTCAGTACCTTCCACTGCTTTTCTAACAACTGATATTATTTCACTCATGGCTATGCTTTAGCTTGTACTTCATATAATGGTAACCATGGCACTAGAGAAACACAGACATTTCTCTTGATGACCCCTAGTGATGTCCCCCCAAAATGCCATAATAAAGATATGATGTTTCAGAGGATGGATTTTTAGAATCTGTAAATATTGATATATTAAAAACTCTGTGACATAGATTTTAAATGTAGTCAATAGACTCTAAATAGCATAGACATTAGATACACAATGCCATCTATTTAATTAAAACAAAGATGAATAGGTTCCTCCATAACAACCCGGGGTCTTAGTTCACCTTTATTTCTTTTTGACCTCTTATGTCCAATGGCCACTCAATGAGTCATTCTACTTAAACATATATACTTTATATTTATTTTAAAGTATTTTCATGCTTTTATTAAGTAGTGTACCAAACTTCTCTATAACAAAACTATGTATGATATGTAGACATTCTTTTTTATGGAGTGTTCTGTTATGGTAAGATTCTAGAATGTCTCAGAGGAGTACCAGTGACATAGTAATTGCATGTTGGGCTGTTAACTTCCAGGCAGCAGTTGGAAGCCACTAGCTACTCCAGGGGTGGGGTGGGGGCAAGACAGAACTTTCTGCTCCCAGGAAGCATTCCTGTCCTGGAAACTTCCTGGGGCAGTGCTGCCCTGACCCGCCAGGTGCCCATGAGTCCTAACTGATACAATAGCAGAGATCTTTCATTGGCATTGCCATGCAGCAAAATGTATCTGCCATGGGAGAGGGCCTTTTTCCTCTTTAAAATGAGAGTTGGCAAAGAAAAAAATAAGCTTCCTATACGTAGACAGATTAATGTGCAAAATACCACCTCCCTCTGCCTAGTTATCAAGTCAGTTCCAAGTTATAGTGACTTCATAGGAAAGAGTAAAGCTGTTCCTTGAGATTTCCCAAACTGTAGAACTTTACAGAAGCACAGTAACATATTTCTCCCAGAGAACAGCTGGTGAACTTGAACTGTTGACCTCATGTGCTAGAAGCTCAATGCCTAACTGACTGTGCTCTAGCTCTCTGTTTCTCTCTTTATATATAAGGTCTATCAATGTAAGGTCTCTTTGTATGCATGTGTGTATGTATATATGTGCTAACTTGTTTTGCTCTTAAGAGTTCAGGACTTCTAAAAGGTTGCTATCAGACTGAAGAGAACCCTAGAAATTCTTGAACCCAAGTGGTCTGTTATTTTCTCATACGGCACATGTTTTTTAAAAGACCAAGACAATTTGGCTTAAAATACATTGTGCAATCACCCAGTCATTTACCTTAAAATAACAGAATTAAGATTTGCTTCCACCTATATGAATTGTTGCCATGATGAGATCAATGATTTCATACCAGCAGGATTGTATTCTGTAGCAGAACTTAGATCTGGCAGATGGGGGCTCCAAAGACACCTTTCTGACATTTCCATGTGTAACTCAGCTGACTGAGCTGATGGAAGGCTAAGAGACACCAGGCCTTCTCAAATGCCCCACTACACGCACGCCCCCCTGAAGGAGCTCGGTAGGGAGGGACAATGCTTTTCTTCTTTATTTGGATTCCTGGATCCACGATACATTAAACATTGCCAGGAAGTACTTCATGGTCCAAGGAACACTGATGAATGAGTGTTTTGGAACAAACACAATCTTCCCAGGAATTGTACAAAGCAGTCCAACTCTCTGAACCTTATGTAAGCAGTGAAGAATCGCTATGGGCGCTTGGAAACTGGTTGTCCCTCAAAGTTACTTTTTAGAGTATGCAATAGCCTGGCATCACTGTGTTCTGTGACTTGGTCTGAGAGTCTAGGTGAAAGACAGCCATACAAAATGCAAGTGGCTAAACCAGCCACCATAATGGAGAGTACTGAAAAAGGAGAGTTAGAAAAATGTGCTTTTGAGGGAGCAAAAATAACCCAGAAATATGTGTAGTGTCCTGAATGTACAGCCAGAATGCTCTTTAGAAGGGAGGATGGTGAAGTATTGTTATTTCACATACTCTGGACAACTAATCAGGAGAGACATCCTGGGCACCCTCATAAAGACAGATGGATACAGTGGTTGTGACAATGCACTCAGACATAGAACAATTGTGAGGATGACACAGGGCTGGCAGTGTTTTTCTCTGTGGTACATAGTTCATTCTACGTGGGAGCTGGCTCACCAGCACCTACTAATTACAACCATGTTAAACTTTAAGTAGGAATTATGTAGTGACGTGACTGAATAAGAAAGATGAGTTAGAAACTAAATACATATCTTCATTCAAAAATTTTCATTCAGACATATGTGACAGGCTCTGTTCTCTCTCTACATCCCTACAGGAAAAGAAGTGTATGTTTTAAGGGACATAAGAGGTACTTGATACTCTATTTCCATGTCACCTTTAGGAAATATCTGAAATATTTTGAGCCTCATTTTCTCTTTAAATTCTTATTCTGAGAAAGAATGTGATGACCTCGTATGAGGTCTATGAAGTCTAAGTTATTATACGCCCTCTTGCAATGCTAGAATACTCATTACTTTCTCACAGGTGGACAATCATTAAAGTATTAGCTACTGAACAAGTTGAATTTTCCTCTCTACAACTTATCTTTTTGATGTCAGTTTTTGAAGCCATTTGCACCCCTAAGACCAGTTTATTAATAAGCAGTTCTCTACTGAAAAATACTTATAAAAATAATGGAGTCAAGCAAATGCCACCCTCATAGGGATACGGTAGTGATTCCAGGTTCAAGACTAATTATACCACTTTTGTTCATAATTGAAGGTCTATCGAGTAATGGCATTTTAGTTCAGCCTTATAATTTTCTGCACAGAAAAGAAAGACGGGCATTTCTCAGGCAAGCAGTCCCTGATGGCTTCACTCCTGTCCCTACTTCCACACACTGTCATCAGAGTTGCAGTCCCCGAGTGAGCAATTCCACCCAAAAACCCACCAGGGAAAGGGAAGGCGAAGCCTCACTGTGACGCAGATAAGGGGTCCTTGCTGTAGTAGGCGTCCCTTCCTGCAACGCCAGTTGCATAAAGTGCTCTCCTGACCCAGTTTTGCAGTCCTGCCCTTTTCAAACAGCGGATGGAGACCCCTCTTTGAATCACCGCTTTTGTCAGCTTTCTATACTCAAGGACCCAGGAACTCAGGATAGTCTCTATGCCCCCTCGGCACCCAGAATTAATCACAATGCCCAACTCCCAGGATGCCTTCATAATCCAGGTAGTCCCAATCCACTTGCCACACACAAGTCTTCTTCTAAAATTTCGAACTGTGGTTAACTGCCCTGACAGCCAACCTCTGTCCACCCAGGATGAGCCCCTGTGGAGCCTGGCAGCGTGACTTTTGATAGATCCTTGTTTCTGGGAACTGTGAGCTTAATAAACCTAGTTATTTTTAATGACCCCTCTGACTTCTCTTTCCCATGGCTTACTTGATTTACAACCCCACGTACTTCTTAGAACACTCCCTGGATAGTTAAGGGTGAGAAAGAAGCCATAAACTTATGAATACAGTACCCCCCACATTTCTAAAACCGAGATCTACCTTTTAGAAGTTGAAAAGCATCAAATCATGATGCATTTAAGGAATATATACATATATATATGATACTACAATGCTACAGGTAGGAATTACTGAGAAAATGATAATAAAGTTACATGGCATGAATGAGTAGTAATAATTTTAGGCCTCTCTTGGATTATGAAACTTTTTCAGATGAAGTTCCCATCAGGAGCTCTGCAGCAGTTTGAAGGCCAAACAGTAAATGTGTCCATTTGGCTTAGAATACATTGTGTAATTACCCAGACATTTATATCTTAAAATAATAGAATTAAGATTTGCTTCCACCTATTTGAAATCTTGGCATGATGATATCAATGATTTCTGTAAAAAGCATTATGGAAACTAACCTTTCTGCTATCCAATGAGTTCTGTTTAGTACAAATAAAATGTCCAATGAGATAAGGTGAGTTTTGTTTCTACACCAGTTTGTACTTGTGGAAATTGACATAATAATGAATGAAAATAATTTTTATTCTACATATCAGAACTAACAAATTGATATGTGGAAAGTACATTGGTAAGTGGTTAAGTCAATTTTTCAAATATTTAAAAATTTTACGCTGGCTTTGAACTGGCAATGACACAACATTTGTATGCCTGTTTTTCAGCTTTCTGGGATTCAGAGCATTTAATTGAAGGATTGGCAGCTTATACACAGCATAGATGGTCCCATATATGAACAAGAATTCTTAAGTGATCAAAAACAAACCAACGAAAATAATTCTTAAGTGATCAAAGTTATGTGACTATTCTGACTCCGTAAAACATTGGCCTCTTAAAGCTTCTTGAAGGCATTCTTTCCTGATGAAACGACTACGCTATATAACATTATCCAAATCTTTAGATTCTCCAACCAAATGTATGAAAAGAATATTCACGAACCAGATACAGGCTTGTGCTAATGTAACTACTGAGCAGAGATGGTTATAGAATCATAGGGTTTCTATAGTGCACAAAGTCTCCATAAGGCCAAGCCATTCATCCTAGATGAACAATTATGAGACCTTGAGAAGTTGAGGGCTTAGGCCAAAGGTACACAGACCTTGTGTCCTATGACTCCAGTCTGTGGTTACAAAGCCTCAGTCCACGATGCTTGTACCAATCCCTACTCTGTTTTACAGTAGAACATGAGGAGCTGCCTTAGAAGGAAAATGCCAAGAAAACCATGGGATATAATAAAATGCCCTCCTGCTACCTACAGTTTTCCGTAGCTTTTATTGGTTAAGTAAGTCAAAACCTTGTTGAAAGCACTCTTTGCGGTTTAGATATAAACGACCCAAAGTACCCATAAGTCTGTAAGTGTTTGCCACACCCTCATTAATGTAAGCTGCAATAATGCCCCAGAGAGTCTTTGATTAGTTAATGAAGAGTTCAAGTTCAGGAACTTAAAAACAAGTAGACATGCTTGTTTTTGACATCTTGAATCTTGTACTCATTTGACTTAAATGTCACCTGCATTTGTTTAAATCCTGAAACAGGCTCAAAGTCTCTACTTCATATTTATAATGATTCATCTTCAATAGTTTAAGACCTCTGTGAGAAACTCACAAGAAACCTACAGTCTTTGACTACAGGAAGTGTAAAACACAAATATATTCAAATCCTTGGAGAATAAAGAGAAGCCAAGGGTCAAAAGCACTAATATTTTTGTCGTATGTTGTGGCCAGTTGCTTTCCACCCATAGAGACTCCATAGAACAGAACAGAACCCTTCCATGTGGTTTTCTTTCCTAGAATATGTCTGGAAGAAGATTGTTCTGTCTTTCTGCCTGCTCAACTGATGGTGAATTAAAACTGCCAACCTTTGATTAGCATCCCAAAGCTTAACCATTGCGCTATCAAGGTTCCCCAATACTAAGATTACATGGCATAATACATAAATATTACCCAAGGGATAACCTGACAAACTATTTTAAGACCCAGGAGAAGAAAAATAAATTCATGAACTAAAACATAAAACGTGATTATGCAGAGAAGTTTGAGACATATTTTATGTTCCAAAGTTGCCTCTAAAATTTGGACACATGAAATCAGTTTTCTTGACATAAAACAAAAAAAAGTTTATCAGAGTCAATGTAGGAAGATATGTTGGTGAAATGTAACAAGATGTATATAATTCACCATATACGTTGGGTTCTTGCCTCTTCCTTGAATAACACCAAATGAATTACATTATTACCATTCTAATTGAGTATCTAATATTTGACAGCTCACAGAAATTAAAAAAAATCTGTCTCTCAAACACAGAGAATGAAATATACTGACAACCATCTCCTGTTCCCTTCCACACTTGGGCTGTGTGTCCTTTGGCAGAGTCAGCCTCCCAAGTCCTTTTGGCATTCTTAGAAGCATAAACCACAAGAGTGTCATCCCTTGACACTGTTGTTGCTGCTTCCCAGCCTTATCTTCCCTCTGTCTTTTAGAAACAATATTTAGATGAGTCCGGGTATAATGTCTCAGACGAGAGCAGAAATAATTTTCCAATGAGGTTGGAGTGCCTCTGTCAATGCTCTTGGGAGACTGATGTGCAATCCCCCTTTGGATATTTATTTGCCTTCATAGCCTTAGTAAAGAATTCATATTTTCTTTCAGCAATCCTTTCTTCCCCCAATTCTTATTTTTAAACTGTTTTTTTTTACTGAATTGTTCTCTCTCTTTTCTATAAGCATAACATAAATAAACTACCTTAATGATTTAACACCACCTCTCCCCCTTTTTGTTGTTCTGAATACAACTGGTTTGACCACCTTGGTTGGTGTGCCTTTATAGTTTTATAGTCCTGGAGTTAGAAACCACCTTACTTCTCTCAAGTTTTGGGCATTCCTATGTTGAGTGCACTTATGTCTTTGGGACCTGCAGCCTAGAGGAAAATATAGAAAATGCTAAATGCCATTTAAAAAATGAAACCTATTGCCATTAAGGTGTTCCCAGTGCACAGCAACCTTTAGGACAGAGACAGCCTGCCCCACAGTGTTTCCAGGACAGCTTCCTGGAAGCAGGTGGTCATGCATTTCTCTGGCAGAGCAGCTAGTCGTTTAGAAACATTGACCTTCCAATTAACAGCCGAGTGCTTTAATCCCTGCTTCACCAGCACTCCTCTTTAAAGAACTAGCTCCTCTACACATTTCCCTCCTGATTTGTAGGAATGTGCTTGTCACTCTAGAAGACATTTCTCCTGGTGACTTGGTTTTCTTCATTTTCCTTTAACCATTTATGACTTGAACATTCCATAAGTATTCACAATGTTATTTTGAAAGAACATTCTCCACCAGGAAACAAACTCTCAGGGAAAAAATAACTGTTCAAAACAAATGCACATGATCAACTTTACTTCATTTCAAATTTAGAACCCATTTGTGCTGGAAATGTATTACGAAAGGATAAGTGAAAGAAGACAGAAGAAATAATTTTGTTTCTGTTTATTTACTTCCTGTCAACTTGTTTCAAATGTTAGCAAGGCCCTCACACTTAACTGATAAATTTGATAAAGTCTTTGATGTCATTTGTAATTCTATCAGATGTTCACTTTGCTCCCTTATGCCACAGAGAAACTTCTGAATTCAACAAGGTCAAGCTCCTGGGAATGGCTTTGCAAGAAGTGGATTAAAGTGCGATCAACCCCATGTAGAAAGTTTCAATAGCCGATAGAGGAGACAAAGCCTCAAGGATGCAGTGCTTCCAGATATTTAAATTGTACTCACCATTAAAATCATCAAAAGGCAAATGTTTCTGAAAAGGAGCCAGTCCATTCCTTCTGCTGCTTCTAACACAGGAACCCCAGGGAGATGCAATTTTAGTCCTGATCCACGGGGTCCTGAATTCAGCTCCACAACAAGGTGTACTTCACGAGGCTCTTTCTGAAGGACATGGACAATAACTGCTGCTCTTGTGGCTGAGGGATGAAGATGTTCGGTAATGACTCTGTTTCCCCACCCCAAACTCCTGGGTTGGTCTGGAAGGCTAGCATTGTTTAGTCTCTGGGTTAGAACATGGACACACCTTGATTCTTATTGCAATGAAACCCTTTGTTGGACACCAAAGAAAAATCTTACAGAGTGAGGGCAAGATTTACAGGGAAGATACCCAATGAATAATAAATTACTCACAACATGAAAAATAATTAAAATGCTAGGGCCTATCATCAGGCTGAATGAAATTAGTAGGCTTCTTCTTACTGCCAACATTGTAAAAGCAAAATTACATATACTGACAGCACACATGCACACACACACATCCCACATATGCACATAGAGACATCCACTATACAATCAACTTCAAGAAATAACACTTTTAGCAGAGTACATTGTTATGAGCTTAAAATCAGACTTAAAACAGGATCTAAGGAAAAAGATAGAACAATGAAACAAGTTCAAAGGATACCTGTTTCCCTCTTCAAGAAGCTCCTTAACTAAATGAAAGAACTCTGGTTGGTGTAATGGTTACTTGATGAGCTGCCAGGCAAAAGGTCCTCAGTTCAAAGCCACCAGCCACTCCTCAGGAGAAAAAAGGACTTTCTGCTCCTATTAAGAGTTAGTCTTGGAAACTCACAGGGGCACTTTTACCCTGTCTTACCAGGTCATTATGCATCAACATCAACTCAATGCCAGTGTTCAGTTTTTTATAATTGAACTGTATTTCCCAATTTTAAAGATGTCAGAAATAATGAGGCTTAGACCAAGAAATTCTGCTTTCATCAGTATGTTAGTTTTTACATGTTAGCACTTTCCTTTCTGATTATATACTTGACCTCTATGCTAACAATACCTAAATTAAATGTAAATTTAGAACAATGTAGATTTTGTTCCCTCTTTATCACATCTCTACTTACTAAAACATACAGAAATGAGCTTTGAAGGGAAAAAGACTAGATCAGCACCTAGGTCTTGTGAGCATATTTCATCTCCCTTTTCCCATGGCTTCCTTTCCTGTTGATAGTGTAAGTGTTTTTCAATAGAGTATAGTCTCCTCCTGGAAAACAGTGCAGGAACATCAGCAGCAATATCCACCAGCAGCAACAGTAACCAAAGGAAAAAGATGTAGTTAAATGTCCCTTAATTGCTAATCCTTTTTAGTTGGAAAATTGCAAAGAAACTAAACCCTGTCTTCACTAGTCCATACATAGAATTCAGACATGAAGCAGACTCTATCTTTAGCGATGAAATACATTGTAAGTAGTGCTTGATCTCCTGAGAATCTTAATTTTAGCATTTTGGGGGGTCAGGTCAAAGCTAAGGAGAAAAGCAAGGTCATTGGAGGACTGGTATAGCATCCTGAGACAAAGAGAGATGAATTACATGTTCTTACAGAAATTTATGAGAGAGGAAGATCTTATATTTAAAGAATGAAGAATAACTGATTTGTTATCATGCAATGGCACTATTTGGAATATCTTCACAAGCCATTTGGGTACATTTGGCAATATTTAGCTAACTATAATTTTATAGATATTTACATATGGATATCCTTACCCACTGGAGCCTATCTTTGATGTCACTCAAAACTAATACATCTTAGGGTTATCCTACAGTCATTGGAAGTGATAAATAGGACCCAGAAAGGACTGCTGAAATGTATTTCAAGTTTGCTAGAGTCTTACCTGCTTGCCTCAAGTGAGGATGGTATCTCAGTGGACAGAGCAAACAGACTCACAGTGGCACCATCGGGAATGAATGTGAGGGGGCTGCATAGGGATTTTACTTTGGCACGACCTTGCACAGTGATTCATCTTGAATGCTAACACAATCTAAACCTACTGTGTGACTAAGGAGCCCACTGTTTCACTGTGTTAGATAACTCTTCAAACGAGGGCTTAGGGAAAGTAAGAGGAAAGAAGCATAAAAAAAGCCTTTTATAAGTGTATTATATACAACTGATCATTTTCTTTTTATCACAGCCCATCCATTCATTTCCTTGTGTCAAATACATTTGGATATATGCTGCCATCATCATTTTCAAAACATTTTCTTTCTATTTGAGTCCTTGGTATCAGTTCCTCATCTCTCACCTCCCTTCTCCACCTTTCCTCCCTCATGAACCCTTAATAATTTATATTTTTTTTCCTGAAGGGCGACAGCAGTGGGGGACAGCTGATCTTCTATCACTTTCCATCGTCACAATTATGGTTTTTGTCCCGAAGTTTATAGTGTAAGCATTACATCGATCTTGAACAAGTTTTCTTTTATGTCTAGGTGAGAGACAACCTTAACTTATGTATACTCTTGAAGTACTTATCAAGTGCGCCAGTGAACTCAGACTCTTAAGACACAGAAGGAATTTCCATTTACTTCTTATAATCTGTGGCGTACCAATCCTCTGGCCGCTTGAGGTTCTATGGAAGAAGTGACATTGTTGTGCATGTTCTGCTGCTTCCTCTCCAGCCCAGCCCATCAAGTCAGTTCCGTTGACTATCCTTGTGCTGAACCTTGATTTTTTATCATGTGACAGAGAATTGTACTTATCTTGGTCTATGCATGTGGATTTCTTTTTGTCTGCACCCAAAGGAGAATACGGGAGGAAGACAGACAGCATTGAGAAAGATGGGATTTTACATTACCATGCTCTGGAGGTGGTCCAACCAAAAATAGACATGGGGGATCTTTGTGGAAAATCCCTACAGAAGACTGAGAATGCAAAAACTCAGCAGGAACATGTTAGTGGCTTTATGGTTATTCCTAAACATTGAATCCCTCAGAGCTTGACGGCAGAGCTAAGAGATCAGGGCTAAGACTCCATCACAACGGTTTTTAGTTTTAACTGTGATTACTTCTAGGAAGACTTAGGAGGAACCTGTAGTAGTGATAGAGTGTATGAAAAATTAATTGTTGTTTAGTCATCTAAAGGTAATTGATTTTGTTTTATGTCAGGTAGTTTTGAATTAGAACCATTTAATTTGTCTAGAGAGAATGAATAAACCCTTCCCACAAATAAACAAACAAAATTATTCTTCATAGTTGCTGGATCAGATGGAGATAATTAAGGTTTTTTTCCTCTTTGGTCATGGTGTGTTTTGGTTGATTTCTTCTGAAATATAAAGCCTTCTGCTTACCCAAATGCTGTTCATATTGTGAAGAAATGAAATATCAACATAGACAATTTGGATGGGCTTTCTAGATGTATTTCTTTTAACTTCCTGACTTCAATGGTGCCTAGAATTTGAATCTAGAGACTTCTCCCAGGAACACATTTCCAAAATTCTGTAGTTACTGAGGAGTGACTCCCTGATGTCCCCTCCCATCATTTGTCCTCACCCCTCGGAGTGGATGCCCTTGAAGTCAAACTGCAGGAGTCCAAGCTTCTGAGTGAAGTACATAAATAGCTACTTCTGACTTTTCTGAGGGGTACCAATCATCATAGAGAGAAAGAAGCATGATATATCAATGGTTAGCAACACCCCAGAAGATGCAGAACTATGGCAGGCAGAGCAGAATTTCAGTTTCTTGTTTGTTTGTTTTTTCTTTCAGAATTTCAATCTCTAATGAATTCTAGACTGTGTGGAGCCAAGAGAATGAAAAGAATCTGTGAACGTATTGCCCCCGAATAATCTTTCAGCCTTAGTTGAAAAATACTCCCTGGAATCTTCTTACAACCAGGTAAGAGTTTAACTTAACTAGCACAGAATGTTTACCTTGAGCATTGTACTGTGTTTTTTTTAACCCTATTTATACAGGATTCAATTAGCCAGCGGAAGTTGAAAGATGTGTAAGAAATATTTGTGGGGAGTGAGTTAGTGTTAAAGGAGGAGAAAAAACTCTGAGAAGGAGGGTGTGAGACGTTGGACAACTCAAAGAATGTAATCAATTCTTGATTGATTGCAATTAATTGATTGAATGTAATCAATTACTTGACTGAAGTAACATACATTTTACTATGTATGCCGTTGACGAGAACCAAATTAAATAAAGAATAAACATTTAAAAAGACATCAGTTGTTCTTAGATGATATTCAACATGAATCCTAAACCATGGTAAGTTGATAAAACATAGCTATCTCAGCAACAATTTCATAACATCTTTGCCTGCATTGTTTACATTTCTTTTTATCACATGTAACTTATACTAGAACTTAATGAATGAGTTGCCTTCCTGTGGTGCTGCTTTTAGAAACACAATGTTAGATCTGTCAAGTTGTTCTCAATGAATGAAAACATCCTACTATTTTCCAATGCTGGATGAGACAATATGACAAAACACAGAATGATAATGAAATGCTAATCTCCATTGTATTTTTATGAAATTCATTGTACATTTTATATAAATAAGTGAAATGTCACTGTTTGGGCCCCAAATATAAATACCATGATGAATATGCTAAAATATGTCTGCAAGTAGAGCTAATTATTAAACTCAAAAGTTTGGTAAGCTCAAATTTATGGAAAAAGTTGTTCCTTTATTTAGGATGATGTTTAGTCATCAGTTATTTGGTCTTCATGTCATTATCTAAATACAGAAATACACCATGTAAATTGATTGTCATCAAGTACAGAAAATTCTTTTCCTACTGTTGTCGCAATTGCATTATATGTATTTAGATAAGACCATGAACTCTGGATTTCAGTTTTTTTAAAAAAAATTTATTAGTGACTCTAACAGATCTTATCACAATCCATACCCATTTCCATTGTGTCAAACACATCTATATTTATGTTGTCATCATAGTTTTCAAAACATTTTGTTTCTACTTGAGCCCTTGATATCAGTTCCTCATAGACCCCCATATCCCCTTGATAATTTATAAATTCTTTTTCTTTTTACCATATCTTACACTGACCACTCTCCTTTCAGCCACTTTTCTGCTGTCTGTCTCCCGCAGAGGTGGGGAGGGGGGCAAATGTCAATTATTGTGATTCCTTCCCCTTACTCTCCTTCCCCTTCCTCTTACTCTCAAGTATCGCTACTCCCCTTATTGATCCTGAGGGGTTTATCTGATCTGGATTCCCTGAGTTTCAAGCTCTTACCTGGACCAGTATAAATGTTCTAGTCTAGCCAGATCTGTAAAATAGAATTGGGGTCATGGTACTGGGGCGTGGGTGGGAGAAGAGGAAGCATTAAAGAACAATTATTAGATAAGTAGAAAAGAAGGAAAAATGATACAGATTGTATTATCTCAAGTTGACAGTAAAGGTAACTGAGTCCCACCTACTTAAGAACAACCACATGGAGACAGGTGTGAGTATCAAGGAAACTGAAGCAAAGAATTATGCTGCTAAACTATGTCAACTGCCACAGCCAAGTAGACGAGAGATGATGCAAGTAAAAGGGAGTTCATTAGCAAGCACTAATGTGAGAAGAGGGACAAAAGATGTACCAGGCAGGCTTGCCTTGGTCTTGACCTAGAGCCATTGTCATGAATACATGCTTGATGGCTCATGATGAGATAATGCCATTGAAGGTAAACATCCTGTCTCCTCATTAAGTCAATTTATGTATGGCAACCAGAGGCCAGCAAACCAGGTTATTTAACAGGTGTTAAAAATCACAGAGACTTTGCGTCATCTTCCTAAAGGGTTAGGTTCATATCATATGGAGGATGGTAGTTTATAACCTAAAATCATACTTACACACTGGCAGAGGTGCCTAGTTGATGACCTCAGTGATATTGCATCATAGATATGTGATGTTGTTGCAAAAAGTAAAGAAGGGGTAGTGTGATTCTCCTTCTGTATTGAAGTTTGCTACTTGTGTACTCATGACATATTTCTGCCATATTTATCCTAGAAAGTGTCATCTCAGCCAGCCTCCTAATTCCAAATCATCACAGATGTGATGGATAATTACTTAGAGGTGGCCCTGGCTACTTTCGTGACACGAGCCGTCCCCTTCTTTGGCCAACTGATAGCATGCAGATAGTTCGCCTTTGAGAGCTATGTCTGCTTCTGGCCAGTCCTAGCCAGTTAGGAAGAAACCTAGGAATTGAGCTGTCAAAAGCTACGGTGGTGTTTTTAAAAGCATAGATCTTACGTTCTCTGTTTCAAAATCACATGTGTCAGTATATTAAAAAATTCATATTTTTTGGCTGCAGATTCCATAAATAAATATCTTTGGGAATGAGACCTAAAATTACCTACTTTTCACAAGTTCTCTAGGTGATTCTTGAATGGAAACTGAAGGGTAAGATGTACTGAGTACAGGGAGTTAGTTTGTCCCCATAAGTGATAGGGAGGAATGACAGTGGATTAACTGGGACATTTCAGTAACATGAATAAGATTAGCATCTTTCAATGGAGAATATTGATCATTTATATTTCTTTTTCTATTTACATCACTTACTCTTTTTTCAAAAAGTTAGGCCTGGGATTGTTGTATGTGGTTTGGTGATTTCAGGTAGAAATGTTTCATGGGGTTTCCTAGACTAAATTATTTATGGTTTCCAATCACCACGCCTTTTCTGCTACGGAAAGGCGAGTGGATTCACACCTCCAACCTTTGTTCAACACCGCTGTGCCACCTCCTGGGGCTCTGTTAGGATTCTTATTATGTTGTGAATTGCCCTTGAGTCAGTTTTTTTTAATCTTTTACTTTATAGCTTTTAATGTAATTGATGTTTATTTACATTTTAGATACTGGCTCTTATTACCAGTTTTTTTATTATGTAGCATAATTTTTCAGTAGCCTTCTTAAAACAGTGTTTTCACGTTTGCTCCTTATACTTTTACCTTTTTATTAAAAAGATTGGGTAGATGTAATTTATTGAACTGCAATGAAAGTGTCTTTGTCTGGTTGTACATCTATTTTCTGCTACAATTTATTTTCTTTTTTATAGATTTTATTGGGGGCTCTTATAGCTCTTATAACATTCAATACATCATTTGTATTAAGCATATTTGTACACATGTTGCCATATTCATTTCCAAATATTTTCTACTTGAACCCTTGGTATAAGCTCCTATTTCCCCCTTTCCTCTAGTTCTTTTTTTTTTTTAATTCCAGCTTCCCATATTTCCCTTCCCCTCCCTCATGAACGCCTAATAATTGACAATTTGTTATTACCTTTTCCTATGATTCACTGTCCAATGTGTCCCTTCACCCAGCCCCTTGTTGTCCACACCCCAGAAAGGAGGTCAATCCCTGAAATTAGTTCCCCCTTTCTACTCCAACATCCCTCAGTTTTTATCTTTTAATTTTAATGTTTTCACTCCCTTACCCTAGCCCGAGAGTCGCTTTTTATCTGAAGCAACCCTACACAGGTCAGAGTAACACGCTACCTGGTCCTGAGAGAGGCTCACACTCGCTCCTCTGCCTGAGCCCATGGCCGCAGTCATTGTGTCAGTCCATTTGCTGCAGGGCCTGCCTCGCTTCCACGGCCCCTCCACTTTTCCAAACACAACGGTGTCCTTCTCCACTGACTGGACTCCTCTGACAACACGTGCCAAGTATAAAGACGGAGTCGTGCCAACCTTGCCTCGAAGGAGCACTCTGGCCGTACTTCTTCCAAGACAGATGAGTTTGTCCATTTAGCCGTCCAGGGTGATTTCAGCACACTGTTCCAGCACCACAGTTCAAATGTATCTGTTCTTCTTGGATCGTGTCTAGTCAATGTCCAGTTTTCACATGCATCGGAAGCAATCGAAAATACCAAGGCTCTGTTCAAGTGGGTGGGAGAGATGGCGCTTTCTACTTCTGGTACGACGGCAGTTGCAGAAGTTCACAGGGGCAGTTGGACCGCATCCTGCAGGGTTGCTATGACTCAGAAGCAACTCCATGACTGAGTTTGGCTTTTGAGTTTTTGCCAGATGCACCCTAATCCTCAAAGGAACACCCCTACTTTTCACTGCTCTAAAGAAATGCTTGTTTAATTATGGTTTTTAAGAGTTAGGTAGTGTGCCAACTTGTTAGGCCAGATTTCTCAGGGTTTGGGCAGTAGAGGCCTAGAAAGCCCCCATGATGTGATCTAAAAGCAATGTAATCATATCCACAATGATACTGGCTGTGGGCGGCCTATGAGAACATGAAGGCGTAATGCAGCCTCCGTACTCCGATCATAACTTGATGTTATAAGTGGATGTGATGGAAGAGCTTCCTTGCTTTTCCGTGAGGTCTAGATCTTGCTTTTTGCTGGAACTGGACCTAGCATGTGGGTGATGGATCTCAGGTTCTTTGGTTTTGAGCCGGCGACCTGTCATATTGTCTGTGGATCCTGGGAGTCATCAGCTGCCGGTCATTTGAACTACTGAGCCTGAATCCCTTCACCTCTGCAACCACAAGCCTGATACCTGCCTGCAGTTCTTGGATTCATTAGCTCCTGCACTTATGTGGATCAGGAGAAACCTCCATCCTAACACCTGGCCTGTGGACTTGGAATGTCACTGTGCTTGTAGTGTGAACACTTGTACAAGTAGTGGGAACAATTTTGTGATGCAATTTTGTTCTAGATATACAAATGTTAGCTTCTCTTGTTTGACTTCACTAAAATGTCCAGGTTTTCAAGTTTTCTTAATAATAATAAAAACACTTTTATTGTTGCAAAATTCACATACGGCAATATTAAAATGAGTTGTGTGATTATTACCACTCTCAATTTTAAAGCTTTTTTCTTTCTTGTGTGCATTGTTGTTAGCCATGCCCTTAAGAAATTATTATTCTAGCTTGTATCTTCATAGATTTATCTCTCTGAAATTTCATGGACAGAAAAGTGTACAGCAAAAACATCAAAATACCCCAAGAATGACAAAATCAAATAGAGCAAAACCTCACTGGAAAACAAAGCAGAAAATATTAAAAACTGGAACAAATGAAAAATATGTCAAGGAGACATCAAATGATAAGGCATCACATTTTAACCAATCAACATCTGCAGTAATCTACGTTGTAAGGTATTTTCTATGACAGCAAGGCTATTCACATTCTTAATCTATGGTTAGAGAGACATCTTCATGAGTTTAATCCACATGGGAACCATACAAATGGATATTGGCCTTTCATTGTCATTCCATTTTTCCTTTAGCGTGCCCCTTTGTTTTAATGAGATAATAGTTTAGTAAACTTTGCATATACAATCTTTCCCCATGGGATATTTGTGGTAGTTACATAGCCTTCTGTCACCTTAAGGGAATTAAGAGTGAAGAGGTGGAGTTGAGCTTGTCAATCAACTTACAGCTTGATCATCTCATTTGGAGGCTTGAGGGAGATAAATAGCTCACTGTAGGCTGGGTTTCCCTCTTTCTCTCTCTGCTTCACATTCTTATTGACAAGTCACATGGAGCCATGCTGCAGAGCCCTGGTGATGTGTACACTGCCATTGGACCCAAAGGGTTTTCGATCCACTAGCCTGTGAACTTCCTGCATTCTACATCATTGCATGTGCCTGAGTGAGTCTGAAAAGGATTTCATGGGTCAATATTGAACATATGGACTTGATTTGGACTGGGCTGGGATGTTTTATTGATGAATAATTACTTCTCAATATAAATTTCTCTCTAATATGTATATGAGTGTCCCTGGATTTGTTTCTCTAGACAACCCAAGCTAACACAACATTGAAGGCAACTTTTAATAGTCTAACAAAGTTAAAAGCAGAGGCTACCAGGAAGATGTTTACTTGTGTTTTATTGACTATGTTAAGGCATTCAACTGTGTAGATCATCACAAAATATGTCTATCCTTGAGAGGATTGGAAATCCCAGAACACTCCATTGTGCTCATGTGGAAATAGCGCATGTGGCAGTCATGTGCTTCTGTTAATTTTATGACTGAAATGTAGGGGTGGAGTCTGGCCTGTTAATCTGGAGAAAGCCATTGAGTAACCAATGAGGCCTCTATGTGGGCATGGCTTTTACCTGAGACTCCTGGGAAATCTCGCGATATTTCCCTCGTGAAGATGAGAAGCTATCTTCCCAAGTTGTTGGGAGTTAGTTTGAGAGATGATTAACCACAGGCAGCACAGAATGGCAGCGGCTGGGAGGCTGGAGTAGCCTGTGGAGAGACCACATGGCTTAGCCCTGATGAAGACAGACCTCTGAAGCTGGAGTGGCATGCTGTTGATGGACCTGAGTCCTGGAAGTGAGGAGCCATGGGGAGACCCCTGCCAGCACCAGAATTCTGCATCCACTGACCTATGACTTCCTGAGTTGGAAGCAGACTTTATAGACTGATTTCAGGCATATGGGTTATTATTGGACTTATGAGTTTGCACTGGACTGGATTAGGATGCCTTCTTAGGGTCACATTTCTTTTGTATATAAACCCTTTCTTTATACCAATATGCGTGTCTCTGAGATTTGTTCCTCTAGTCTATCCGGACTAACACAGCGCATGAATCAAGAGGCAGTGGTGCAAACAGCACAAAGGAATACTCATGGTTTAAAACAAGGAGAGGTGTGTGATAGGGCTGTATCCTCTTACCATGCATATTCAATCTGTATGCTGAGCAAGTCCTCAGAGGATCTGGATTCCGTGAGGAAGAAATGGGCGCCGGATTGGAGAAAGGCTGATTAACAATCTGCAGCATGCTGGTAGAAACCTGGCTTGCTGAAAGTGAGGAGGACTTGAAGTATTTGCTGATAAAAATCAAGGATGGCAACCTTCAGTGTGGATGACAAGTCAATGGAAAGAAACCCCAAATCTGACAATTGAACCGATAGGCAACATGATCCTAAATGACGAAAAACTTGAAGTTCTTAAGGATCTCGTCTTGCTCAGATCCACAATCAATGGCCATGGAAACAGCAGACAAGTGACCTCTCTAAAAAGGTCTTTAAAGGGTTGAAAAGCAAGTATGCTACTTGAAGGACTAAGATATGTCTGACTAAGGCAGGGTATATTCAATTGCATCATATGCATGTGGAAGATGAACATTGAATAAAGAAAAACAAGAAGAATTGATGTATTTGAATTAGGGAGCTGGTGAAAACTATTGAAAGTATTAGAAGCCGCCAAAAGAACACCCCGGTCAATTTTGGGAAGTACAGCCAGAGTAGAGGCAAGGGTGCTGGGACTGTGAGCATGTTGGAAGGAGAGAGAAGTCCCTGGAGAGGGACATCGTGCCTTATCTAGTAGAGGGGCAGCAGAAAAGAAAGCGTTCTTGGACTAGGTGGGTTTACCCAGTGGGCTCAAACATGATAACAGCTATGCGGATGACATGGGACAGGGCAGTGGTTTATTCAGCTGCCCAAACAGAGGGCTTTCTGCTCATATAGAGTTTCACAGTGCTCATAAAGATTCTGAAACCCACAGAAGTACCTCTACTTTGTGCTTGGGGGTCACTGAGTGAAAAATCTACTCACTGGCAGAGTTCATAGCCAATGAGCCATAATATAAGACTTTGTCATCCTTTTAAAATGAAGCTAGATGCATGAACTCTGAGTCTAAATGAATCAAACTGATGTTAAATATAAGCTATTAAGATGTTGGATTCATTTAAAAAAATGATGACGCAATTGACTTTTTTTCTAGCTGTAAATAAGTATCGTGACCAATGATCAATTAGTGTCACTCCTGGTTTGTAACAGTAAAGCCAAGTCACTTATTATAGGAGAATAATTATATGTCTACACATCCTATGAAGGTAAGTGTTTAGTTAATAAAAATGTAAAACCATGAAGGTATCAATTAGTGAAAAGGGGAATTTGACAAGTTTCCTCTCTCACAGTACTGTTTTGTTACCTAACTTATCAATATAGTAGTTTATCATTCATTTTTATTTATGGGGACACTTTCAAGAAAGGCTTAATGGAACAGTAATATTCTGAGGGCTATCAAGGGCATTAAGAGTTGTAGAAGGATTTACTGGTTCTTGCTTCATATTCTGCCTTTATTCTTTCACTGTTCAATTGCCTTCTTTCTAATTTCCAGCTTCTGCACTTCTTTACCTGAGGACTCTTGCTGGTGTTCAAAAGTCCCCTTCCCTACATATGCAGTGACCTGCATGTATCAGAGAATGAACTCCCCCAGAGTCTTTATCCTTTCACTCGTGGTCCTAAAACCCAACCCAAACCCAGCAGCAATGAGTTCATTGGGACGGTCAGTGGCCCCATGGGACAAAATGGAACTGCCCCCACTCCACCACTGGGCCTGCTCACCTCATAGTGACTGTGATATTACTGCACTCTCCCACTTACTCATGGTGGGTAAACTCCGTGGGGCAGAGATGACTTCGTGTCTTGGCAGTGTCTCACGTGTTAACCTACGTGGATGATTACTCTCTTAGTATATTGAGATGGGGAATCTACTAGAGAAACAGATAGGATCAAAGGGAAGCACGTGTAGTTATTGTGATCTGTGGTTTATGATTTAAACAGAAATAGCTCAATTGTGGAGAAGATTGGTTCAGGTGGAGGCAGAGAGAAGCCGGGGTACCTCTGAAAGGGAGAGCTGGACAAGAGATTTGGGAACATTCAGGATGTGGATCCGATGCTGGGTGTATGAAGCTAGACTAGGCAGCATGGAAGGGGGGAAGGGGGAGGAGGCAAAGCCAATAGGAGACTGATGGTGAGAACATGGTGGAAATGAACGTCTTGGAAGTCTTGCTCAAATGGAAGCATCGCACCAGCCAGGAACTGGGAGAAAGGGAAGTAGAAAGATAGGAGGAAGTGGTTGGAAACTCTGGATATTGAGATGGAGGCATCTGAGGAACCTCTATGCTGGATTGTAATCGTCAAAAATTGTCATGCAAGGAGATGGAGTCAAGCAATATGCAGGCCAAGAAAGAGAATCCAGAGTGTTGGGTGGTTTCTCTGTGAAGGTGGTTCAGTTACTGTGAACCCTTGCTGAAGTTGAAGCAGATGGCTGTGAGTCAGGATCTAAAAGTTCAGATATTAGTGTTCATCTCCCATCAAGTCAGCCTGACACAGGATGCCTGTCAAGTGAAATGAACTGGTATGATGCTTCTACCCACAGTTTTTGTGACTCCAGTCAAATTCCTGGGTGTGTGAGACTCTGCTTTGGGGGGTGACCCACTTTGCCATTCTGCTCGGTAGAATAGAAACCATCTCAGAGGCAGCGGCTGGAGACTCACACAACCGTCAGCAAAGAAGAACCACCAGCCGCGCTTCTCTGAGATCCCTGCAAGGAGAAGCAGGGAGAGTGGCCGAGGCAGCAGCACCAAGACAAGGAGACAGGGTTCTTGGCCTATGGAACTAGCAAGGTTGAGAGCCTTTGGGCAGGTGGCTGGCTATAGAGAGGGGCATCCTCTGGGAATTTTTCAGTGCCCAGAATCCTCTGAGTTTTGTTCAGGGCAGGGATCAAGAAGTCAGCATGGCCGAGGGGCTGAAAACCAGAGCAAGAGACCTGCCTGCAGGCACAACTGTGAAGAGGGTGCTATAGAGGAAACTAAACCCTAAGCCACATTCACTGCCATGGAGTCGATGTGAACTCATCGCGACCCTGTATGACAGGGTAGAACTGCCTCTGGGAATTTCCCAGATAGTAGCTTGTAATAGGAGTAGAAAACCCCATCTTTCTCCCTTAGAAACCTTGGTGGTTTTGAACTGGTGACCTTGTGGTATGCCACTGTTGCCCTCATAATGAAATAACTGCATGCTTCATAGTTCTGACCCTGACCTGTAATGTGTTGTTTTATTTAACAAACTCCACAATCACAAGCAGTGTATTGAGGTTTATATGACTGTTGCCCCAGACTCTCCAACCAAGCGGAGAAATCGAGTGCTGTGGGAAGGATGACTGGTGACGGAGCAGGCTGCAGGAGGCAGAAGGATGAAGGCTTCTTGGGGTCCTCCTTTGTGGAGTTCACTGTGGACACCTACAGAGTTATTTTCTTCCTGTTTGTGAAGGCAGTGGAGGCCAGACACGGCCCCCCATACCATTCTGACACACAGCTACTTTATGCACATTGACTAGGGGCAATTGTGACCCACAGGATTTTTATTTGGTAATTTTCTGTTCAATCACTGGGGCTTTATGCTCAGTTCATCTTCATCTGGGAACTCCACCAAAATCTGATCATCATCATGACCATATGCAAGCCTCTGCTGACAAACAAGTGGTAGCTGTTGATGAGATGCATTGTGTGACCATCAAAACCAGGACTCCTGTGGGGAAGGCAAGAAGTGGAGGAAGAGAGAAGGATCCTTGCAGGTCACAGGAATCACTAAGAGGAAGGGTTTCGTGCAAGACACAGGTGAGAATAGTCTAGAAGTGGCCCAAAGAAATGCACCCCATCTAGGGGCAAGGTTATGCTTTTAAAAGACAATATGAAAAATAACTTATTAAGAGAAACAAAGTACAAGTGTAAAAAATCTAAAAAAAATCAACCACAAACAATTCTGAAATAACAGTCATAACACAAAACTGTTATAAAAGTAGATATGTGTGCTCTAGAAGATGGGAGAGTTTACGTGCATGTGAATGTGCTAAAGGATACTCACAGGCATTTGAATGGACATATTTGTATTTGCTATATATACATTCACAAAAGTAATAAAAAACATCAGGAATGAGGGAAAACTGCTTAGTTGAATCCAACCATCTCGTGGGACTGAGTTACCAGGTTTGAAAGTATATTGACCCTAATCTCAGAGCACGTCTAGGTCAAGTAGAACAACAGAGCTCATAAACACAGTGTTCTAGTTTGGTAAGTAGCATCTGAGGTCTTAAGAGTCTGTGAGCTGCATTTTAGATCTAACTATTGGTCACTTCACATCTACCACAAAAGAGAGGGAGGGCCACCAAATATTCAAGCAAACACTTAGTTGGCAGGACTAATGGATCACATAAAACCTAGCCTCCTCTAGCCGGAGTCCAGAAGAACTAGCTGTTGCCCAGTTAACTGCCCTCCTGAACATGCTGACCAGGGACACAAGAAAAGGTCCCAGTTACAGTGGGAGAAAAATGTGGAATAGAACTCATATTTATTCAAATACCAGCTTAGCAGACTGATAGAGTCTGAGGGAACCCCTGAGACTCTTACCTTAAGAGCTCCTTATAATTTTTTGTTATTTGTTTTTAAAATTATTTTATTGGAGGCTTTACAATGCTTATCATATTCCATTCAACAATCCATTATATCATACACCTTTGTACATTTGTTGCCATCGTTATTCTCAAGATAGTTTCTTTCTACTTGAGCTCCTCATTTCTCCCCTCCCTCCCTTCCCTTCACCATGAGCCCTTGATAATTATAAATTATTATTATTTTCCAAGTCTTACACTGTCCAATGTCTCCCTTCACCCACTTTTCTGTCGCCTGTACCCTAGGGAGGAGGTTAAATGTAGATCATTGTAATCAGGTCCCCCTCTCTCCCTCACATTTCCCTTTCCCTCCAGGTATTCCTACTCTCATTATTGGTCCCAAAGGGTTTATCTGTCCTGGATTCCCTGTGTTTCCAACTCTGATTTATACCAGAGTATATCCTCTAGTCTAGTTGTAAGCTAGTATTTTGATCAGGGTAATGGGGTTGGGGAACATTAAAGTACTTGAGGAAAGTTGAAGGTTTCATCGGTGCTATACTGCACCCTGACTGGCTGGTCTCCTCTTGGCACCCCTTCTGTAAGGGGATGTCCAGTTACCTAAAGATGGTCTCCACTCTGTGCTCCCCCTCATTCACAATGATATGATCTTTTGTCCTTTCATGCCTGATACCTGAGTCCTTTGACAGCTGGTGATCATACAGGCTGGTGTGCTTCTTCCATGTAGGCTTTGGTGCTCCTCAGCTAGCTGGCCGCTTGTTCATCTTCACACCTTTCACACCCCAGATGCTATATCTTTTGATAGCCAGGCACCATCAGCTTTCTTCACCACATTTGTGTATGTACCCATTGTGTCTTCAGCAGTTGTGTTGGGAAGGTGAGCATCATGGAATACCAGTTTAATAGAACACAGTGTTCTTGCATTGAGGGAATACTTGAGTAGAGACCTAATGTAAGAGCCCCTTTTAACCTGGAAGTGAAACTACTCTGAGAGGTATCTTTCTGTCAAGTAATAGATTTACTCAACAAGCAGTAATTTCCAGGAGGAAATTGCTTCTTAGAACAATAAACTATCCAAGAGCAAAAAAAGTGCCATTTGCTTAAAAGCAAAGATAAAAAGACACAGAGGAATAGGGAACTGATAGGCATAAAAATGGAAAAGGTGGGTGAAAATGGGCAGGGTGCTGACATTTTGTGAGGAGAACAACTTTGCCCCAAGACAAAGTACATATATGTTGCTGAATAGTAACACAGTTTCTGGGTAAATGTCTATCTGAAACACAAAATAAAAGGTTATAAAGAACATGGATGCACATTAATCATTTTATTGCTGTAAACATAACTCTTTGGCAATTACAAACTGACTTAAAGTAGCACAGTGTCCAAGCAATGAAGAATACCCCATATAAACTAAACTAAGATTGAAACTCAAAGGAAAGCACTTTGCTTAAACATCACCAAGAAATGAATATTGAAGTTTATACTTGCTTGTAAAACCCACCAAAGCAAAATAGGTTAGACCAGATACAGTTGGAAGAAAAAAGGTACAATAATGCAAATATAACCCAAAGAGGAGAGTATTGACAATTAAATGATAGACTGTTCATTGTCTCAAAGTTATTTGATGAATAACAATAGGTTTATCCAGTCAAGCTTTAGTCGTAAAATAAACTGAGTAGTCTAGAAATGCAAGGCTGATTCTGTTTCATGGGATGGTGGTCAAGGTTGACCGTTGACTAGTGTGGTCAAGAACAATGCAAAGCAAGACTTAAAAATACCACAAATCATAAAAGTTTGAGATTTATTAAATAAATATGGGGAAATATGTCAACATCATTTTTAAGTTTGCTTGGGTTTCAAAGGACCTTCCCAAATAGCCATGTCATTTCCATCATGTTTATAATAGACTTTTGAACCTCTACTAATATCAGATTTCTACTAGTTTACTCGTGTCAAATTTCCTACACCCTGGCTGGCAATCATATTTTGCACAACTTTAGAAGTGAATCATATAGATAACTTTAAAGAATAACCTTAGAATAGAGAAAAATTTGTCTTGAATAGTTATAATTAAGTTGTTTCAATAAATTTTACTAAAGGAAATGTTAAACATAGAAGCTGAATGGGATTCCAAAGAGTCACATAAAAAATCCTAAGTAGATCATTTTAATGTAATATTTTTCTAGTGCAAATACAGTTGCATGAGGTAAAACATATGGAAGTTTTGCTCCCAGGTACCACCTCTTTACAAAAGCAGATGTTGTTACAAAAATTAAACTCTTTGTTTAATACATAAGCTAAAACTACCATTTCATCTCTTTTTTTAAATAAAAGAAAGCTAATCTGAGATTCAGCTTGAAATACAGATTTGTATTATAGCTATTTGCTTATAAAATAATTTGTGATGGGATTGTGATGGGAGTTGTATGGGCCCCCAATAAAATGATTCATTAAAAAAAATTTCCATGTCATTTTTAGGTGATGGAATGGCACATATGAGTTAGATTATCAAAAGAGAAAAATGAAATTCTGACCAGTGGCTGTTTATTGAAAAATATAATATACCTGTTAGAATGGTTATGCTTTAATGAGGCAATTTTAAAATTTAAGATTAAATTGCTAGAACATCAATGTGTAATTTTAAAAATAACAATCCAACTGGAGTGTATCTTTCTAGAAAGATTGATACCTATACCAGTATTTTTTCTTTTTCTGCCATGATTTTGTGTTATCAAGAGACCATAATGACAGTACTTATTAAAGATGATCACTATGGAAATTGTCAGATAGCCTAAAAATATCTCTGCATGGTATAATTTATCAAGATTTATGATTATATGCTAGCCAAAGTGATGACTAGGTTCTCTCTGGTCAGATATCAGTCTCTCCAATTAACTAGTTAACAATTTTATTCTTTCAAACTCCTGGACATAGGCACATTAAAAAAATCAGTAGCTACCTTTTGATATTATTCCTGGAAATCCTACCTATTATTAATGAAGTTCCTAATGGGAGAAAGATAGCTTAAAAAAAAGAAAAGAAAGGGGAAAAATCCCTTTGAATGACTTTATTTATAGCTCTGCATCTTTTTCATTCTATAGACTCAAAATTTTACATATCTTACAGAATTAAAATAAGATGTATATTGTGGCTTTTGAAAAATTGAACTCATAGTCTTGGAGAGTAAGTAGTGCCAGGAAAAATAATTCACCTGTCTCTTTTCTTCCTTTGACATATGTTGGAAATTCAGACTAGTCAGATTTCAGAACATCCTGGGCAATTTGAGAAATTGGAAGGGAATCTTAAAAGTTGTATTGTATTTACAAATCCAGAGCAAAAGTTCTTTGGTTTTGGGTTATTGTTATCCTCAGTTTTACTTTCATGAAACCACCTTTTATTCACATTGGATTTTTATAAGACAGAATATTCTTCTACTCTTTAGGAGTAAATCTACCTGTCTATAAAATATCCCATTCATTTTAAAGATTTTAATCAGGTAACACTCTATAGGAAGCCCACAGAAATGATACATCATATGTAGGACATTCTTGAGTTTTGAAGATAGAAAATATATCACAATGTAGAAATTATCTATCTGTTGGAATAATATAAACCAAGTGCTGGGTGACAAATCAATTAGGAACATAAAACATATGCTAGTGAAAGAAAAGCCTTCACAGGGTGAAGTAGATGAAGAAAATGGGTTCGCCTCATGCTATTTCACTCTTGTCCACACAATATCATCTCTGTTCAAAGTTCTTGGTTGATCTCTTCAAAATGACCACAGAGAGTTGTACAAAAAAAAAAAAAAAAGCCCTGAAGTTCAACTTAAACTGATAATTAGGATGGTGTCACTTTACCAAAGAGTTCTTTTTTTAACTTTTCCCGATAAACATCTTCTACATGTTCTAAAAACAATTTTTAGACACTTTAGAAAAATCTTGAAGCTTATGCACGCTGCAAGCTGGTTTTCATGACTTACTTGAAGCAGTCACTGTAACTTTGCAGTTATGTAATATCCAGCTGGGTACAAATGAATAACACTTGTGAAAACCACAATCTGAAAAAACCCACAGTGCAGTCCCCACCCACTTATGAGCTTTTTATGAAGGAAAATTGCCACTAGTGGTGACAGCTATGTCCAGTGAGAAGTCCACGGACAGGTTTCCCCTTATTTAGTGAAGCAATTGTAGTAAAGGAGCAAACCAACGAGTGGGGTGTGGCACCTGCAACTATGTCAGGATGCAGCATTCCTCAATAGGTCATCTACCATTAAACTCTAACTTGAATGAGCAAAAACTCTTGATTCCATAAGATGTAGCTGAAGCTTCACCTTAAGGTTCAATGTCAGACTTGGCCAGTTGATGCCAGGGGATCTCATCCAGTGCAACTCTCTGGTCCGATGTGTCTCCGAGGAAGCCTTTCCTCATGCGAACTCTCATCTCCCTACTGCACTGGTAAGGAATCACAGTGGTACAACAGTGAAACACTCAGCTGTTAAGTGAGAGGTTCACAGGTTCAAATCCACCTGAGGTGATGGGGAGGGGGTGGGGAGGAAGATCTGACATCTACTCCCATAAAGATGACAGTCGAGGAAGCCTTGGGGTGGCTGTTCAACTCAATGGCAGCACACAGCAGCTGTGCAGTTATTGAGGGATGAGTGTTTGGTAGACGGTGCTCTTGGCTATGGAGTTAACCTTTAATATTACTACTGTGGTAAAAATTGCTTAGTTTGGGCCTGATTTAGTGGGTTGCCTTTTTATTAACATGGTTTGCAAACTGGATGGGTCACCTAACGCTCCTATAAAAAAATTGTTTCTCTCTATATGAGAGCATTCTGCAGGTGTAGTTCTTTTGGAACACGGCCAGAGGTACACGGCAAATCAAGAGATCGTGAGGAGTCATGCCAATGGTAGTCTCAAGGCAGGTCCTTGTAAATGACTGTGCTTTATTCATGCCACATGCTAGGGACATAGTACAGGCCACATCAGTGCAGAAAAGAAGGTACAGGTCGCATAGACACAATGATGACCTGGCTTCAAGTTTTAGTTTATGCTCATCTCTTTAGTATTCATATAAGGAAAACGCTCCCGCAACAAGGATGTTTCCGCTTATTTTTCTGAGTCCGATTTCTCTTGTGGTCCCACTATGAGAGCTTTTGTGCATCATAAATAACCTAGTTAAGTTTTTGCATGGCGGAAGTTGAATCCAAATGACCATCACTGTCAGACAGTGAGTGCCCTGGGGTCCTGACTACTTGGTGTATTGCACTGTGCTGTACTTTGTGATCCTACTTCGAGCCGTGCTCGGGGAGGTGGAGCCAAGGGTCTGGCTAAAATGATGATCAGAGGAGCTCCTCACATGGCCAATGGTGGCTGTCCCCCCCATGCTGCCACTCAAGCCGCCCCCTCCACCCAGGCTGCTTAGGCCGATGCCACCACCACTCATCCCAGCTCCACTCAGGCCCCCACTGCCAGCACCGAGACTGGGGCCAACCAGGCCACTACTGCCTAAACCACCCCCTCCACTGATGCCAGCTGGGCCGCCGATTCCAGCTATGCCAGCCCCAGAAACTACCCTCTCGGTCACAATTACATTGTGGGCATTGGATAACTCTGGGGACATCCCGAGAGTGCCCATCATTCCAGAGGTTGGTCTAATCACTCTCTCCGTCACGACCACATTTGAAGCCTCTCTAGGATCAGGTATGGTCAAAGCAGTAGGTAGACTTGAACTCGGCGCTATGACCCTCTCTGTCACAATCACATTTGACCCATCTCTCAGATCAGGCATATCTAACATCCCATGGAAGTCAGCCCCAGAGATAGGGCCGACCACCCTCTCTGTCACCAGCACGTTGGATGCATGTCGGTTATCATGAATGTGGACAGAGGGCTTCAGAGTGCCAGAGGTGGTGTAAGACTCCTTCACAGTGACATTACCATAGCTCAGAGGATCAGGAATAGGCATGGGATGCTGTAACCCAGGTCCTGAGGGATAGGTGCTCTCAGAAATGACTGTGGTAGTGCCGAAATGTGGTGAGATCGGGGGGTGTCCGCTAGGAATGAGCTCTGTTCCCTGCGGAGGGCAAACTGGGTCAGTCCTCTCAGGAGGCCACGAGGGATCAAAATCTGGACAGGGTTCGACTTCTTTTCCCAGACTGATATCTGCCAGCTTCTTAAATTTAGGCCCCAGTGTGTCCAAGAAGCTGTCATCCAAGTCTTCTCCGATGAAACTACAACAACCCACAGAACCAGCAGGGGAGCCTACACCTTCGATATCATAGATGAGCAAACAGTCATTGGATGGGCGACCTTCATCTTCATCTGCATAAGCATATGCTTTCTAAAGTTGCAGAGAAAAGAGAAAGTAAACGATGAATTTATATTTAGCATAAATTACAATGACATTTAGACATGGTAGTGGGGAAAGGATTTACAGATGACAATAAGAGAAACTTGCTTGCTAAATTGATTCTCAAATATGTATTTTTAATCCTTATTAAGTATGGGGCTTGGAAAATATAACTCTAGAAATCTAAAAGGAAACCTTGGCATTTTTTGATATGTACAGTATTTGGAGGAAGAGACCTGCAAAAAATTTTTAAAAGCTAGTACAGCGGAACACTCTTCCTTCAACTAGCATTTATTTAAAACACAATGGGGTCAACCAGAATAATTTATAATTCTTACAAAGTGGATCAGATTTCACCAAGACTGGAAATCTTAATGAAAACCAAGTGGCTAATTTCTGTCTTGAAAAATGTCCTTCACACCAAGTTTTAAATTTTGATGCTTAATTTTGATATCTTTTCTTATATTGCTCATGGTGTTTTGGCATTTTACCCGTGAATCATTGCCAAATGCAATAACCTTAAAGATTTCCTTTGGCAAATCATATAATTATGCCACACATGTAAGTCATTGATCTATTTGGGGTTAATTTTTGTGTAGACTATGAGGTAATGATACAACCTCTTCCCTTTGCATCTGAAAATCCAGTTACCTTAACATAATTTCCCCATGGAATGAGCTTGGAACCTTTTCAGTAAACAGTTGACTTTTTATATGTAAAAGTTTAATTCTGGACTCTTGAATTCTATTCCATTTATATCTTTCTCCATATACCAGTGTCATCACATTTTGATGACTATTTCTTTGTGTTTAAAACCTCTCAGAATTTTCAAGCACATTCTAGTCATCATAATTACACCTAGTCTATTATCTTTAAAAACATAAGGTCCTTTTTTGAAACCAAAAATACTGTTATATGCCTCTAGTAAAGTAATAATTTTCTTAACAAATGGAATCTGTTAATGGTCATTTCTTAATTGCCTTTCCAGACAGTTCGTGTTGGAATCTAAATAAAATCCACACTATTTGGTTAAAAAAAGAAATTATTAATACCTAATAGAACAGTATTATCATTAGTTTTTCTTACAGAGGATTTAAAAGAATATTTAAAATAAAATTATATGATTTACTAGACATTGTGGAAAATTGCTATATGATTACTAGAAAGAATTTGTTGGAAACCATTTTAACTACATATTTGCTGATAAATTTTGAATTAAAAATACTTGGTAGTATGTTTTGTACACAAGGAGCATGAAGAAATCACATTAATTTTTCTTCCATTCCAAGTACATTAATTTCTATATTGTTTCATTGCACAAAAAGTAGTTCACAGTATATTTGGGATTGTTAGTTCTGTTTCCTTTCCTGAGATGAATATGATAGTTTTATGCAGATTTATTGCAATGTAAATTTTTCAAAAAAAAAAAAACGGGATTCTTGGTCTGTGCCTTTTGGATTAAAAAAAAATTGAAGATGATCAAAGACAAATTTTAAACATAGAATCTCCTTCAGTGAAGTGAAAGTGCTCCTAGTTCATCTTTCTTGCTTCTAAAATTGAATTGCAAATTCTGAGGTAAAGTGTGAGAAGTGATTGCTATCACAATTCTTGTGTTATCTTAATTTGAAATCACACCTTTCCTGCTTGCCAAACTCTCTGCTAGGCACTTGTTGAAGCATGAACAAAACCAGATCAAGTCTCCCTTCAGTAAGACTTTCTATCTATAAGCATATAGAGGTAATTTTTATTATTCACAGTCATTACATTCCACCATTTTGAATCATGAACTCCATATTGCTGACTTTTCACAGTTGTTACTACATGCTACCAAGTTGATTACAATTCCTGATGACTCTATATGACAGCGTAGAACTGTCTAATACAGTCTTTTCCCAAGACTGTCATCCAGGTAGGATCTTAGGGCAATCACTAGTGTCCTTAGAGAGGCAGAAGGAGGTTTAATAGAGACAGAGAACAAGACACATACAAGAGATGGGGATGTAAAAAAGGGACAGAGGTTTGAGTGATGTGATGGCAAGCCAACCCATACCAGCAGGCATCAATAGCAGCAAGAGGCAAGGAACAAGCTCTCCCCTTGACCCAGTGGAGGAATCATAGTTGAATTTAGTTTAGTGATTGTACTTCTGGTCTCCAGAATTCTCAGAGTTGCTGGTATGTGACAGTTTGTTATAGCAGTCACAAGAAGGTAATTCATGGTCAAGGAAAAAAAAAGTCTCTGACAAACTTGCATTTAATTCGAGGCATGGTAATACTCTTGGGTAAGCGTTCAGTTGCTAACCATGCAGGTGGTGGTTCAAACCCACTAGCAACTCCTTGAGAGAAATATGGGGTTATCTGTTCCCATGGAGATGTACAGCCTCAGAAACTCTATAGAGGGGCCCTAAGAGTACTGATTGACTTGATGGCAGTGCCTTTGTTATGTGAGTGTGTTTTTTTTTCATTTTTGTGTAATTAAGTGACAGAGGCGCGAACTGCAAAAGTTGAGGGAAGATTGTACTTTTGTGCATATATAGGGACAACCACACAGATCGAAAGTATCCGTGTAGATTTCAGTAGAGGTCTCTTATTTACTTATGGCTATTTGAAAGGCTTCTCCAACATCACTGAGTCTCTAGAGTCTAGACCATTAGGGAAATAAATGCAGATATTTTAGGGCAGAATGTAGAAGATCAGAAATGTATGTTCAGTTCACATCAGAGATTGGAGCTTCTGGGAACCTTGAGTGCCCCATGGTGTGCAACAACGGACAGTTGTGTCTATGCTGGGGCAGCAAATCGAAGAGGGCAGAGGGGAGGAAAGTGCAGTGCTCTGCTCCTGTCAAGGAAGGCAGTCCTGGAGGCCCTGTGTCAGGTTGCCAGGGGAAGGGGGTGACGTGATGGGAGTGGAGTTGGTTGCTTGATGTGCCTGGAAATGCTATGCATGTGGATTGATGATTCACATCCCCAAGCGGCTTTTCAGGAGACATGTGTGGCCGTCTGCTTCCCTATGCAAACCCTAGGGAGACAGCACTCTTCTGTCTGATGGGATGACTGCGAGTCAGAATTCAGTTTCACCACAATAGGTGTAGTTTGAGGTGCCTGTAACTTAGCTAGGTGCTAGCATTATAGGCAATGCATCAACGAGACACCAGAAGGCTAGCTAATTTAACAAGGTGATATGTTATATAAAGAGCAACTGATGGGAGGAACACATAAGGGAAAATGAAGCCTCTATGGGGCAAAAGAGATATGAGTAAATATTCCAGGCCAATTATTTTGAATATAACCCAAAGATGAGCAGGACTTCGAGAGAGAAATGATGGGATCAAAGTGGTCCTGGAGGGGCACTGCATAATCAAAGATGCACTTAGAACAAAGAGAGCTGGTGATGAAGAGTAAGGATACAGAGAAGGAGTGGTTGCTAGAGACCTTACCTGACAGAAGTAGCTCTCCATGAAATTCATGTTCAAACCCCCTTCTCGACATTCCCTCATAGAATTTCTTCTTAATGTTCCAGAATAGTCTTGACAAATCTCAGGCATTCCAGGTGTCTTAACTCCACTCGTGACTTCAAATCCTGATGTTCTTTCTCCTCCTCCCATATCTTGCGTTTCTCGGGCACAATACTCATTTGTATAAACTCCTGAAAGTATTAATTGCGTTAAAGTGAGTTTCTCTAGTATATCGCAAACAAAATTAGTAACTTTTTTTATGCATCGGTTCTTCAGTTAAGTACACATTTATAAACAAAAGTAAAATGAAGATGGCCTATAAAGACATGGAATATGAATGGAGTGTCGAGTTAAATGTTACTATTTATCAGCTTGTTAACTTGGTAAAGATTTGATAAAGCTCATAAAGATGCTGTTCATGGGGTGGAAAACTGCAAAAAAATGATAAAATCATTGTCCTCAGAGATCTTGGTTTTGAACTGATGGAAATTGGGATGGGTGGAAATACAAAATTTTAAGATTTGTTTTCTTATAAAACCCATTTTATCTCAATGCATTATTGGAAACTCTGTTCAACCTGAGATAGAATGAGCACCTCTGGCATTTAGAGATGAGGAAGACGTGTCTATGGACTGAGGAAAGTTTTCATGATGAGCTTGGATTTTCATCTGGAAATAAGAGAGGGAGTTGTAGAAGATGGTTACAGTATGCAGAGTAGGTAGGATGAACTAGTGACCTGATCAATGGGACTTATGTGGACATGGAGAGTACTGACAATCACTTTAATGTTTCAAGATCTTGATTTAGGCATGTTTTCCATAGTTCTATGAAAATTTCTGGAGTGCCTGGTTGGTGCAAACTGGAAGACTGGTTATTTGAATCCACCCAGGAGTTTCTCAGTTGGAAGACCCGATGACCACAGCACTGAAAACCATATGGAGGGCGGTTCTAGTCTGGAACACATGTTCGAATCAATTCAAGGGGAATGGATTTGGTTTTATTTTCTGGTGATGTCCTTCCTAGTGCTTTATGCAATGCAAATATTCAGCAAAAATTTGTGGACTGAATGAAGAAAAATGCATAAATAAATGCTGGTGCAGGTGATGGCTTGACAACTGATTGATGTCATGGAGGAGTTCTGCTTCTGAGGTGAGAGTATGGTGGTGCCATTAACAAGAACAGACACAGCAGGAGGTATAGCATGTTGAAAAAGGAGCCCTCCCAATCCTTGGGATGATCTCCACTTCTACAACTAAGTATGCTACATTTTAAAGGGAGTGAACAATGATTTCTAGCTTCAAGAAGAATATGGGAAAAGTGAAAGAATTATTGGCCTTGAAAGAGCTAAAATGATAGAACTATTTCCAATGGGAAGTTCTTTTACATGCTTCTCAAAATTAGAGCAATAGCCATCCATTTATGATATTCTAATTGTTCTTTGGGTACAATGGATCCGTTGTGTCATTTTAAGGTAAATTTTATTAGTGCAATCTTATGCATGTCAAGTATGGTTTTGCCTTGGACTGCAATCCTCAAGGATGGCAGTTCAAAACCACTAGCCGCTTCAAGAGAGAGAGAGAGAGAGAGAGAGAGAGAGAGAGAGAGAGAGAGAGAGAGAGAGAGAGACCTAT